>PVIJ01008800.1:0-71437 GCA_004024925.1 Scalopus aquaticus
AGAAGACAGGAGGAGATAGAAGAAGGATGGAGAGCCAGAAGAGGCCCAAGGAGCAGAGACACTTGTAAAGAAGCTACACTGGCCTGGACTGATTGAAATAGACGTGGGTAAGAGACCCGTGGGGAGGTTAACGTTGGCTGTGTTGATTTTGGTTTTGATTTTGTTCTGTTCCTCTCAGAATTGTCTGACTGTATCTGACCCTTTTGGATGGGTCCCTGCCGAAAGGTATTTTGGTTCCTCCCAGAATTGTCTGGCTATTTCTGACCCTTATGTGTGGGTCCCTGCCATAAACTGTTCTAGACTTGTGGCAGGCTTTCGAGACTTGCTTTGAGCCAATCCTGTTTGGGTGTACTTTACCCACGAGGAGTTAGATAACACTGGATGCTTGACTTAGAAAATATATTCTTTTTCTTCTCTGTCTTTTCTAATTGTATTAAAGTCTGGTTTCCACAAAAGGTCCTGTACATTTTGTATTGATGCAGCGGATGGTTGAACCCATTTAATACAGGGCATGTCTGGGGTTTCGGGGGTGTCCCTCTCCCTGCCCTGTAACAAAACTGCTAAACATGGAGCTTCCATACGACCCAGCAATACCACTTTTGGGAATTTACCCAAAGGACACAAAAACACTACTAATCCAAAAGGATACATGCACCCGTATGTTCATTGCGGCACTGTTCACCATAGCAAAGGTGTGGAAGCAACCCAGATGTCCAAAAATAGATGATTGGATCAAGAAGATGTGGTACATATACACAATGGAATACTATTCAGCATTCAAAGAAGATAAACACATGCAATTTGCAGCGCCATGGATGGAATTAGAGGGAATCATACTCAGTGAAATAAGCCAGAAAGAAAAAGAAAAATATCGAGTAGTTTCACTTATAACAAGACTATAAGTAAATCAAATAGGGGAGAGACTCAGCGGGTGGTGGGGGGCGGTGTGGGAAGGGGAAGGTAAGGGCACAAAATGGAATAGAAGAGAACACAAGGGACCATGGAGATGGATCACGGGTGAATTGGTGGTAGGACACCCAAGGGGAATACAAAATGTAAAAAACATAAATAACAATTTTATATATATATATATATATATGGAAATATTGTATATATATATGGAAATATTGTATATAAAAATATGTATTAATTAGAATTATATTTTAAAGTTCAAAGGAAACATCTGATGATTTTCTAAGAATGTTTAACGATCTGCAATAAGACTAAAATTTATAATCCTCATACAGCCAACAGAAGCAACAAACTGCTGCACTTTACCTCAGTGTGAGATTAGCCCTTTGGTAAACTAGATTTCGTGAAAATGATGGAAGAAACATGGCCCTGGTGGGTTTGTAATTTGATTGAGAGAGCAGAGACAACTTTCCACTCAGTGAATTCATGTTGCAGTGAATTCGTGTTATGAAGTTATATTTGAGTTGTATCCTCCCCTAAACGTTTGTTAGAGTTCTGATTCTCAGTACCTCTGAGAGTGCTCTGATTTGGAAATAAAGTAATTACAGAAAAATGAAGTTCAAAAAGACAACATGAAGAGACAAGCAGAAGATGGTCATTACAAGCCAATAGACAGACCTGCAACAGGTCTTTCCCTCACAGCCCTCAGAGGAAGCAACGAGCCAACACCTGGAACTCAATCAGACTTCAGTCTCCATAACTGAGGCTATCAATTTCGGTTGTGTAAGAAACCAGCTTGTGATGCTCTGTTAGCAGTTCTAGAAAATGAAACACTGTACGTTTAGCAAGTTTTATGCTTCTTTGATCTATATTTGGCTTGCATTTTTCTTTTGCCTGAATTTATAGTTACTTTGGGAAAATTCAACACCATTTTACTTAAACCAAGAGACTCGGGAACAAAGAATTTTCTAGATATAAACCAGGACAACAGGGGTATCAGAGGAAAAATGGGGAACGTGAATAAGACATGATCTTCCTGGCCCTATTTGCTCAATAACTGTGTGACTATTGTTTAGTATTGCACTTCCTAGTCTTATTCACGTTCTAAACTATCTGGGCACTATATTTCCCAAACATTCTTCATCTAAGTTTGCTTTCCCAAGAGCAACTTTAAGGCAAAGTCTTAGGTGGGGGTTATTTATTTGGGAAGAGTTCAAATGAAGCAGGGGAAAGGAAATAAGAAAACTGAGAAGAAAAGGGGAAATTGAGACAGGAGAAAAGCCACTGAAAGTTGTGTTACTTAATGGGTTACTGTTGTGGCCAGCTGAGACTTAATCCCAGTGGGGAATTCTGAGGAAGTCTGTAGAACACACCTCAGGATTGTCTCCCTGAAAGACTGGGAAGCTGGGGTTTTTATCTACTCAGTTTGGTCTACTATTGTTTAAAAGTTTTCACTGGGGAAATAATGTCTAGCACTCTGTAACCACTTTGATCCCGGGCAGAACAAGATCTTTATAACAGTAGGAAAAACCGAGAGGGAAACAAAGTTGTAAGCCCTTGAGGTGGGTATCTGTCAGCATGTGAGACACTGTGCAGGGCAGCACAAGTGAACCCAGAGATAGGACAATAGTGTGTGGAGAGGAGCATGAGATCAACAGCATTTTCTACACTAGCCCAGGAATGCTAGTGTAAAAGCTTTCCTGGGTAATATGAAAATGCAAGTAGACGTAGGAGACTTTCAGGGATAGTTTGGGTGGGTGTGGTTTCAAGTGATCCTTATTCACCGTTGAAAATGAGAAAACAGAAGCAAAGATAATACAGCTGCTTGAGATCAAAGTCTTGTCCACATGTAAAACTCATAGGAAGAACTAAACTGTGAAAAAAAAATGGAAGAGCTATATTTCAGGATCATGAATGAACTCATAAACAAAATACAGTGTTTGGGAATCAGTCAGATACAGTCACCCATTTGAAACATTCTCTTCTTCAACAATGAGGAATGATGAAAGCCTTGACTGGACTTTTGCAGAAGAAAGCTGAATAAAGTCACATCTACCCAAGAAACTCACAGTCTATGGGTGAGGGTGGAGTTATATACCTAAATAACAAAACTACCTGTGATATGCTAAGTGTTATAATTGTGTATGTGCAGAGAGCTCAGGCAGAAGGGAGAGATTCTTTATTCTGGCTATTGAGGCAATAGAGAGACCAGATTAAGGAGTTTTCCTTGACTTCTGATTTTTATCCTAAATGAGGACTACTCGTTTCAAGCAGAGAAGGTGGGGATAGAGTGGGTCAGACTACTCAGGAATGGTAGACAAAATTAGCAATGAAAATAAGCATAAAAGTACATGACAGTCTAAAGTGGTTACAATTTTGGAATTTGGTATTTATCCTCAGGCAATGGGGAACTCTGAGGCTTTTGACAAGCAGAGGGATATTTTAGATTAGTAACACTGAAAAAGCTACTCAGCAGTGGAACTTGAATTTGAATGAGGAGATACAAATGGAGAGACCATTGATGTGACTATTGCACTAATGCAGGCGTGACACGATCACGTACTAACCCAGGGAGCAGTGCCATTGAGCTTGAGGAAGGAAGGTCGCAACTGGTAAAACTCAGTGAATATATGTGCATAGAGTTAGTCGAAGGAGAGGGAGATTGAGGATTCTTCCTTGATTTCTCTGTAGGTAGGTGGAAGAGCTAATTGCTGAGATAGAGAAGTAGGCTGACTAGACTTCCCAGGCTGTGGTTGAGGATGGTGAGTTTTGATTTGAGGATATTGAGAGGGATGCGCAGAAATACAACATAACATTGGGCCTCCCTGGTGGCGCAGCGGTTAAGTGCTGCACTGTGGAGCTGTCGGCAACGCGCGATGCGAGTTCGACACCCAGCCAGGGAGAATCCCACATGGTGCGGCAGACCTCTCCTGCCTCGCCCGCTGCTCCCCTCAGCAGTGTATTTCTGATCTGCCTGTTCTGCTCCCCACTCTGTCTCTGGTGTATCCTCTCGCCATCCCACACGTCTGGCCTGTACCCCAGCTTGTATGTATAAATAAATAAATCTTTAAAAAAAAAATACAACATAACACATAATGTGAAGGCCTTTTACCTCTGACCTATGAAAATAAGCAAACACAAAAAAGGTTCTGATGATTATGAAGAAAAACATCGGTGCTATAGAGGGAAGTCGTATGATTACTAGAACAGATAAAATATTTACTAGGTGAAATCCCATGAAATTGCTAATATTTGACAATTTTTAATCTACATAAAATGCCAATTTCATTTGGTCCATCCAATAATTTGTTAGCTTTGGGAAAGAACCTTGCAAAATATTTGCCTTAGATTTCACTATGGAAATAAGGATTATTGGTAAGTGTTACAAACAGTCTTCCAAGAGAAATAAAAGAGAAGACAAAGTTTTTCAAAGCAAAATAGTTACCTTTATTACTTAACTTTCAGATTTCACCACCTACTCTCTTGGGAAAGGTCCACGGTACTCAGATAAGTAAGTAGGGAGCTCTGACCCAGGGAATGAGGTCAGTGTTAGAGACTTAGCAGAACTCCAGATCTCCACTCAGAGAACTCTCCTGGAAAAAATGAATTGTGTTCTCCTCTTTTTCTCCCCAGTCGCCCACCAATTTTCCCATGGCACTTAGCACACAGAGCTGTAACTGCTGAAATCTTAAAGACTCCTAAGGACTCCTAGAACTATCATTTACCTTTCATGTAAGTTAAACTGAAGAATTCTTCTTTGTTAGCCAAAGGGAGGAGTAAAACATTTTGGGGCTTTTCAAATAGAAAGGAAAAAATACATGAAGAGATATTATTTTCCATGGTGACTGATGCCAAGAACATTTTGTTTTGATAAGTTCAATTCTTCCATCATTATATTACAGTCAAAATAGAGTTTTTGACTGAATTATACATTTCTCTCCTAAGCTGTTACTGCTCTCTGGAACTGAGATACTTCTGGCTCAAAATTATTTCTGCCTTTCAGATTTATACTGACATTAGTATAAACCAAATGAAGAAAAATGAAAATATATTCATGCAGCTGTTTCTGCATATCACCTTTAATCTTCCATGTACTTTAAAATATGTGCTTCTCAGAGAAGGAAGAGAGAGCTATTTTTGCCTTATATCACTAGAAAAGTAATTTGTTGCCATGGCAATATATTTTTTCCATCCTGTGTTTTCCAAACACAGACTTTGCTTCAGGTTCTGGGTAAATAGTCGCTCCCTCTGTCCCCCATGTATAAGGACATGTCCCCCCCTCCCCGCCCCACCCCGATCACTTCAGGTCAAGCACAAGCTAGTCTACAAGATCAAAGACCACATTTGACAGACGTTTTTATTTGTTTTTGGTGCTTATATCAATACAAGGCTGTTGACAGAGTCAGCAAGAGGGCATTTCAAATTTCTGAGACCCTTGATTTGTCAACTCGAAGGTTAGTGTTCAAATCTCCATGTTGTTTTCTCTCTTTTCCTCCCAGAGGAACCATTGCTTATTTCTAACCCTATGCAGTCCAACCTGGGCAATATTCACATAGCATTATATTTACAAGCTAACTGATTTATAGTGAGTGATTTTTACAAATTCTACTTGTGAGAATTTAGGAGCTAATAACTTTTCAGTTGTTTTGTAAATAAGCAAAAATCAGAAGCCTATTTTGATTGAAGGAAAGAGGAATAGAATTAAGAAAGTAGAACTTAGAGAGTCAATACATAGATTCAGAGGAACCAAAAGAATACCAATTAAGGAAAATTGTCTTAAAAATAAAGCAAATTAGAGAAGACAGAGGGATAAAAATGACCCCAATTTCTAAGGCAGTTTGTCTGTATAGTGGTGCTAGGAAGTTGGCAATGGAAATTTGATGGGAGAAACAGAAATATGCAAGGAGGAAAGAGAGCAGAAAACACAGAAAATTGTGTAATAGGTAAGAAATTTTAGTCTAATATTTGTTAAAGCAAAAAGCCAATATTATTGGCCTGTTTACTCCTCAAAGTCAAAGGACATTTTTAAGTTTGACTATATAGTTTGCTCTTGAATGGGACAAAAGGCATGAACACACTAGAATACATTAGTCATGTGTAGGTTAAATCTTTGCTGACCAACCACCTAAATAAGGCATTGAGGAAGGCATGTTAGCCTTGAGGAAGCCAGACAGAAGTAGAGTAATATAAAGACTGAATAAACTGAAAGAGGTGACAATGTGTAACACTAAATAGGTAGTTGATTATACAGTGCTCATAAGAGTTCTACAGACAGATTAGGTTTATTGCAGTTTGGAGCAGTAGAGTTTCCTTTCACTGTGGAGGATCATAGATTAAGATTAGAACTAGCTTTTGTAAAAGAGGTTGAATTGAGAGAAATTCTAAGAAAAAGAGGGAAAGGAGCTCTTCTTCTGCTCTGGATGCTGACCAGAGAAACATACACATAAAGGAAATGGTTGAATGGATTAGGAACTTGGATTGGACTTGACTTAGAGTCAAGGCTGAAATTAACTTCTTACCTTTTACCTGAATCTCAACAACGATACCTACAAAGATCCTACTGAGTTTGAAGTGTAGGCTCAAAGTCCTGGCACCCAAACAGCTGGACTGCAAGATTGTCTTAAACATTCGTTGGAAGCAGAAAATAAAATGGTATGGTTATCAGGTGAGAAGAAGCAGTTCATGTTTGACAGAATGTAGAGAGAAAAAGGAAGTGTTGGAATATGGGCTGAGTTTCAGCACCATCAACATGGCAATGAAAAAAAGGGTCAATGAATGCCAATTTCTAAAAAAATTCATCACTTCCCTTTCCTTTGTGAGAAATGTGGTCATCAGAGAAACCGTTTTTTCTTTCAGTACTCTCCTAGGTGGGGGGCTGGGGCTAGTATCCTTACTGGGGAAGTAGAAGCACAAGAAAAGAACAGATCTTCTCTCCCTCCCTTCGTGACTGCCAAAAATCACGATTGCAGATTCTTTCAATTTTGTCACATAACTGAAACTTCACAGTAACCCAATGATAAATAGGTATAATTGGTTCCATTTTATTGATAAATAACTGAGATTTAGGGGCCAAATTAAAGGAACTTGCCCAAAGTTAAATAGTAAGTAAATAGACCCAAAATTTGAATCCATGTTCAGAACTCCAAGTCTCATCCACACATGGACTAGAGTAGTTCAGTTGGAGCTAGGAAATAAGTAGGATACACACAGAGGTTAATCTGCAAAGGATCACAGAAATGTTGCAAATTTAATTTGTTTTTCTGGCAACTTGGAGCTTCTGGAACGTTTCCTTTTAGCAAGGAAATGACACAACATTTAACTAATGTAGGTTAATTTCAGCCCAGAATGTAAGCCATTTGGCATTTGAAGTCCATTAATTTTTTTAAATGGATTCAAAGTTTTATCATTTTATGAGTTGCTATTGCTCACAATAAAGTATCTGCAAAATTCAATTGCTTAAATCCACTGCCACTCACTACTACTTGCGTATCTGCAGATTGTTAGGAGGTGACTGATCTAGGCTGGTCTCTTCGTACTCTACCTCTTCCAGATAGGGTGGGATGGTTCTGCTCCATGTGTTTCTCATTATCCTTGAACCAATGATTTAGACAGGCAATTTCCTTCTCATTGTGATGGGATTGTTCCAAGACAGCAAGCAAACATCCATGAAATTTTAAGATCCAGTACCAGATCTGGATCATGCATTGCCACTTCTGTCTATTGGACAAAGCTGGTCTCTTAACAGATTATACCCTTAAAGGAATATCCCCTAAAAAAGCTACATGGCAAAGGATGCCAATATAAGGAGGGGTGAGGAATTGTGACTAATAATGAAATCATTACCATCATCATCGCCATCTATATGAATCATTATTATATAAGTGCAAAGTAGTTTCTGAATGAAGTTCTATTGAAGAGATTATTTTTAGTTAAACCCAATGTTTACCACAGAGTACAAATAGCAAAATCTAATCCTCTATGCTTGGGGTTCGATTTCCTTTCCTCTTCTTACCTTTAAAACAAAAGTTTTGGACTAGGCAATATCTATGATCCCTTTGAATACACGATTCTAGGTTTCTGTTATCCCCCATCATCAAATTGCTTTAATTTATAAACATATACAAATATAGTCAAAAAATTTTTCCTTGAGTGTAAATTCTATAACAAATGAATTTAGAAATACTTAGGAATTTTGTCAATAGTGTAAGTTTCAAGAGCTCTAAAGATACTAATTTTTCTTTTTGATTAGGAAAATTGAACATGCTCTTCACAGGCTAATCACAGCTAAGATTTTGAGTCACCTGTGTATAATACATATTTAATGTCCTCTTTATAAAAAGGGAAACATGGATAGAATATCATTAATAAAAAGTCCAACAGTTCAAAAACTTCTCTTTCGACAAATAAGGATAAGCGTTATTTAAAACAGCAGAACATTGAGGCAGCTGTGGCTTTGAAGAGCTTTATATCTCCGTAGTCCTTTCTTCTTTCAAACTCTCTCCTTTACAACAAGAACTACCACTTCTGGGGTGTTTTCTGCCCCGTGGGGATACAGAAGCCATGGGAAGAACACCAAGAGCAGGAATTGTGCAGGATGTGATTGGCAGGATGCCATTGCTTCATCGCGCTGCAGTGATGGGGATGGCTCAAAATAATGTCTGCCACCTGTCCCTCTTCCTGTTCCCTGTGCAGTTCCTGCAGTGTTCTCCTCCTCTTTTCTGCTATCGTCTCATAATTTTTATGTATGTTGTTGGAAATGCGGCATTTCATTTGGACTTTCATAAAAGGTTTTTCTTACATCTTACCTTTTTTTTTATATTACTTGAATCCTTTAGTTTTTTGGGGTTACTGATCCTTTAAGATTTAACTCAGATTAGTCTACAGCCATACTTCCCTGAATACATCCTATCTCATCTAAGATTTAATTCAGATGGTTTCATACCCATTATATATGTTGCAGGAGCATTGCATCATTTCCATTAACTCCAGGGTTTCATGGGGTCTTAGTTTTCTCCCAGCTACCCTCTGAGTCACTATTGCTTCCAAGTTCTTGATTTCCATGAGCAAGTCTGCTCTCGGTGTGATTTCTCTTCCTTCACACTATCTCACTCTGCCTAGCACCGCATTTCCCTATCCTTTTCTCTGAAGTTCCACAAACATAAGACTGGGGGTTAAGGAATATCTACTAAAATGCTGGGAAGGTGGAGGGGCATGGCATTACAGGGAATACTGGAGAAAATTTAACAGCAAATATTAGAAAAGGCTGTAATTAAATCCTTCTGTCATGTTCTATGACCATGACTTTCTCAAAGAGACTGTCTCTATCTCAGTCTCTGGTTATAAATTTCTTCTCTCACTGTAGCTTAACTGCTTCTTAGAAAGCAACAAAAGACTCCCAGGCTACGGCATAGAGTAACTATAGCCACTACCGTAAACAAAATTCTAAGTGACTTTCGGTGTTTTACTAAACCAGAGGTTTCTAGGACTGCATACTTCAGCAGCACAAACCCTTGAAAGGGCAGTGTTTCCTTAATCTAGTCAATTCAAATAATTCAGTTGGACTGTCTGAATATGAATATTGCTAATGCTACCTGCTACTCCCTCATTATCCCCACTCCACCTTCACAGCAGGAGCTACTACAGTCATTTTGTCTTTGTTGTTGTTTTGCAAAATATTTTGTTTCTAATACAGATAAATATGACACCTCAGATGCGCAGAGAGGTGAATGAAGAGCATTCCTGGTGGATAGAACAAGTTGTCACTACTAGATTTGGCAGCACAGATGCTGGAAGAATGCTGTAGAAACATTCCAATGTGTGCTAACAAGTCCATGATACATAGGTGATCAGAGAAAAAAGAGTTTGGAACCCATTGTTGGATGAACCTATGCAGAGCCCCGGATTACAGGTGTTTGAACTTTCCTTTGCAAGTGTCCCTTATCACTCACACAACCAAGGTCAATTACACCAATGTTAGTTTCTGAGTAGAATTCTTTTTCTTCTTTTTAATTTTGTTTGAAGAGATAGGTCATGAGTAGAATAGAGTTAATTAGGTTGGCCAACTGGGGTAATGCAGACAGAAATCCCTAAGAAGACTATTGCAGAGTTTCTTTGTATTATGTGTAAAATACATACAGAAAGGAGTTTCCTTGTTGGTTATTTGTTGGGTACCTGTAGGGAATATGTCTGAGAGCCTGTGTGATGTATTACTCCAGTGAATTGAGGAATATCCTTTAGGTGGAAAGAATCACTCAAAATGACATCTCCTCTATCCAAAAATCAACCTCCAATCCATTATTTGCATGTGATTTGGAGTTTAGGGAGAAGAGAAAGGACACAGAATTATAGAAAGCTTTCATATTCTACCTCATACTTTGTATTGTATTCATTATTCCTGGGGGTTGGACTTCAGTATGATAAAGCAAACACCAAATGTAGGATTATTTTTTCTTTTTAATAAATTGCTGTTATTAGTGAGCCTGAGAAATAAGTGTTTTGCAGTTACAGTTAGGAAAGATTAGTGAAAACAAGTTATTTCTTTTAAGTTGTTTGATGCCATTTTGGTTGGCAACCTAGGGAGGATGTCATATTCCTGCAGGATTTTATTGTGATCACTGTGTGTTGTTCACCCACATTTTTAACGTCACACATGTAGGTTCAGAAATTAGGGTCCTGCTACAGTTAAAAGAAGAGAATAACTATCATAAAGAGTCTATATGAATTAATATAACTAAGCACATTCTACCAGCAAAACGAGTCTTGAGTTGGTCACTTGCAACTGAAGACAAACAAATCAGTGTGGTGGGTAGAGGAACCACCCCAGCCTTATGTGGAACAGGACTCCGTTTTCCTTCTGACTCTTCCCCTTTGTGCACAGCCCTCATGTTCCTGGGTGACCAACTCAGTTTGCGTTCCATAGCGGCCAGATCTCTGTGGCCAGGGCAGAGATTTTTGCCCGTCATTGTATCCTAAGAACTGAGATGAAAGTGCTTTTCCTCTAAATTACTTGGAAAATTGCCTCAATTTCCTTTTTCATTTTTGTTAGACTGGGGCTGGCCTTTCTCTAAGAGGGTCTAGCCCAACTCGGCGATTACTAAGTGACTCCTGCAGGGCCATTTCCAAAATGCCATTGTGTGGTCATTGCAGCGTAGTTTAGCTGCCAAAGTATTATTGCTTTGAACTTTCCTAGTTACTTCCCTCAAAAGCCCAGTCTACCTGTCAAATTTCAAAAGGATTCAGTATAAGTTAAATGGAAAGCATGATGAAAAATTAGGTTCCCCAAATGTACAAACTTTTATATGCTCCTTTCATATGTCAAGAGAGTTCTTTGAGCCCCTTACATAGGAGGGTCCTATCTAGGGAGAGGACTTTCAGATACCTTTGGGTGTATTGGAATTGATTTACTTGTTATATATGCAAATTAGTTATATATGTATATTTCTAAAAGTCTGCCACAGTGACTATAATGTACATTGAGTGCCTACTTCATGCAGAAAGCTTTACTTACTTTCTGTCACTGAATCTTGTGGTCAGACATTTTCCTCACCTGTTTATAATGCCTAGCTCTAGGTCATAGTCTATAGGAGCCGAGATGGTGTCCAGTTTATTCACTGCTATACCCCCAGAAGCAGTACAGGTCCTTTTAATAAGTATCTAATGTTTGATGAATTAGCTCTGACTCTCAGTAAATGTTTGCTAACTGTTGAACTGAACTACCTGAGGAAACTGAAGATCAGAAAAGTTGACTCATCCAAGATCTCAAAGTCATTAAATTATGAATGAAAATCCAAGCCCACCCTGGCCCCTTTATTTAGGAATATCTAATGAGACCAGAATCTCAAGGGCCCTTGGAAGGTCTTTTCCATCTCTGAGCCTCCACACCTGTCTCTGGCACAATAGTGTTGACCTTGGAGATTATTTCCTTGAGTTCTTGCCTCTAAGTATTGATTACCTACCTTTTCTGTGCCTGTATCTAAAATGAAACGGATACTCACACCTATCTCTCTCTTTGTGGGTAACAATCTCATGATCCTTACAACACAGAAAGCATGTAAAACAAGGAATGGCATAACAAATGTGCCCTCCCCACACAATTTTTTGTCGGTGGGGGAAGCTAACATTGCTCTAGTCTACGGTCATGAGAATCCATTGAAAACCAGCATAATGAATATTGAAAACTTTAGGTGCATATGTTCACAGGTCAATGAGAAGTATTTGTGTCATTATCATACATTTTTACATTTTTTGGCTGCTTGCTTATTTTTCTCAAATTGTTTGATGAATAATGTATCCTCCCTCAAGAAATAGGGTCCAGATGTCATGATCTTTATGTAGAATTTTTCTTGTATTTCTTAATATCACTCTAACACATTTTTAGCACTGGACTGTTTTCAAACTACTTTCAAAATCATCTCAGTCACTTCCACAGGCAGTCTTGAATATACAGGCTATTTTAATTCTTCCCTCACAGATGAAGGAACAGGGACCTGGGACCAAATGAGGTGATTGATTTGGCACCTTTAGGGAGATCTCTTTATGAGAGGCAGATCTATTTATGAACCTAGATCTTTCCATTCTAGCATTCTGTTCTCCCCACCTTGCCAAGATATCTCTTGTAAGAGCCATAAACCCAGAGCTTACAGTCCAGTCAATTCAGAACTACAAGGGATGTGCTTGGTCCACAGTCTTAGCAAGGGCGGAGTCTAGAGACCCCAAGTGACTGACAAGGGTGCCTTGCCAGTGCCCCTCATTCCCACAGCCAGTTTCCCTCTAGCTCCAGCCCACCGTGGAGCTCACTTCCCACAGGCGCTCTGCATGGTCACGTGAGACGACACCGCACAGGCTGAAGACTCACAAAAAAAGCTTGTGGCCTTTTTTAAAACTCCCACTTTCCTGAATTATTGCAATAATTTGCCACCATTATGCTGTGCGGGGTTGCATCTAGGGTATAAGGTCAGCAGCTAATCAGCTGTCCTTTGCCCCTTGGAGAGGTTTGAGCAACTTGCAAGGCCCTTCCGAGCAGGCTGCACAGCCCTGCTAGGCCTGTGTCTGCGTCTGACTTTGTATTCCTGTCCAGGATCATTCCCTCAGCGGAGGCGAGGGTCACGGAGCTCTGCGCACTCTCAAATCACTCCACGGTAATACTCTTTATAGATCCTATTATTGTCAGCACAAAACAATTTTGAGGTCTGTATGTGATTAGGGCAGATGGCCAGCTGGAGGCATTTGAAGAAAATATCTTTTTACATTTCCTTTTATTGAATTTGGAGAATTCGTGGCTTAATGCAGAGTTTCTGTACTGCATTTCAATACAGCAAAACTTGGAAGAAAATATCTTTTTAAGCTACAGATGGATTGTGGTAATGCTTTGATTAAATAGTTGTTAGCAAGTCACATTTCTCTACACTCATCACAGGCCTTTCTCTAGTGTCGGTAGTTCTCACCTTTGATTTCATTATTTTATGAAGGAAGACAGAAGGGAAAATGAAATACAATTTAACAAGTTTTTCACTCATCCAATATTCAAGAAGAGAAACCTAGAGGACACATACACAGTAAACCAGCACACTGCCAAGCTTTCCAGGCAGATTTTTTTTCTAACTCTAAAATCACTGGTTATAGAATTAATAAATTGGTTTTCTGATTGAAATATAATCAGTCTTCAGCAGTTTCTCTTCTTTATCCCACAGACAGTCATGCATGCTGTGTTCATAAGGCAGTGAGTTTGGAACTTCTCAGTGATACTGTGCTGCTGCCCCTGTTTTTATAATGAAAGGGTGTTCAGTGCTATGTTATATCACTTTATCGTCCATACAATTTGTGATTTTAAGTCCCCTTTCTTAGAGAAAACTAACTGCATGTACCTAGAAGGCAGAGATCCTGTGTTCAGCATCTTCTGTACTCCCCTTGCTTTGGATGCTGCCCTCATATATCTTACTCATGTTTATTCAGAAGAAAATTAGAGGGCTCTAATGCAAATATGTCACTTGTATTCAAAAATACTTATTTGGTCCTGTAATCTGTGGTGTGAGTACTACATCCGGTTTTGGAAATGGGAAATGGAAATTAAAAAGCTATAAAGGAAGCTTTTTTCTAGGGGGTCCCCAGAGGCAGTTTTTCTAGATATTTCTCCCCATCTGTGGTGAGATGGCTAGGTATTTACTAAAATCTGTTTCCTCTTCCAAGTTGCCTTTCCAGATTGATGTGGACAAAGGACTGGATTATTGTGAATGGAAATTGAGCAGAAGTGACATTTATAATAACTAGGTCTGGCATAAAAATCTTCCCCGACATACTCTTCCATCCTCTTCTCATTTTTGTTGTCTTTGGAAGACATGTCAGCGATGACAGGGTCATTAGCAGCGTGGTGTCCGGCATGACTGAGTAGAGTAGTCTACCCCCACTGACCTAAACCACTCTGCTTTCCCTCACCTGTCACATAAATGGAAATGCTATTATTTTGAGGCATTAAAGTTTGGACCTTTTTGTTACTGCAGCCTGACATACTCTATCTCATCCACCATGAAGTTGTTGGGTCAGGATAAATACTACTTACAAATAAAAACAGAGAAGTCACTGGAATAAGACTCTCAGTAACGTTGGTAGGATACATTATTCTTAGAGACAGAATAGTTAGTACTAGTTGACATTAAAGTTTCTTCTACTACTGGAGCATTTTTCAAATTACTATTCAACAAATGCCAGAATAGAAGCCAAATGGGCCATAGAATCTGCTGACGCCTCACTGCCAGATTAATGGTGATGAATGGAAATGCAATATTCTAGATTTCAGTAAGAAAAGCAAAATGGCTCCACTTGAATATATGAGCCATCTGGGATTCTGCTAGTGATGGGGAACTAGCTTGGGAGGCTCGGAGTACCACTAATAGCCCTGTGTATGTGTGAATGCTGAAAGCCTTCACATTCTTTCCCCTTACATTTCTCACCACTGCTTTTGTTACCAGCCCTCTTTGTGGCCTTCCCTTATGCAGGTATGCCTAAGGGAAGCAAGGATTGCATTTTAATAACATGCAGTAAAAGCAAAAGTTTGACCTCAAGAGAGTCTTGCAGTCAATTTTTTCGTTATGGCACATATGGAATTTATATCAAATAAAGTTATTTAGTGAAAGTGCTATATTATCAAAAATGACTGAATTTTCTGCTTTCTAACATTGTGCTTTAAACCTAGAGAAATAGTTTTCATCTGAGGCCAAAAATAATAATTCTCTCTCATGTCTAGGTTTATTTGGCTAGCTATGAGATGTAGAGGCAATTTGAGATTTTCATTTTTAGCACTCTACATAAAAATCTGATTAGCAAGTACTTTTCAGTGGTCTCATTGTCTTTCAGAATCACCTCTGCTTTCTCTCATTTTAAATTGTGCTCTAATTTTTAAAGGAGCCTTCCCTTTTTTCAGGTTTCTTTAAAGTTCTGATGTCTCAATGGAAAGTTCACAGGAAATTTTTTTTCTTTTATTCTTATTGACTAAAGAAATGAGTGGGGCTTTCTGATGTGTACATGTGTACACATAACCTGAAGATGTATTCGCTAATGCAAAAGTCTCAAGTGAGACCCAGAGAGTGACTTTTCTTTTTTCACTGAAGCCCAGTTTTTAGAAGTAATTACATACTAGTAGGCCTAGAAGCACTTTGCTCACATTTCTGCTTGTAGGAATTTGTTGGCCCTGCATTGAGGCTGCCTCCTTAGCTGGCTCATGGGCTCCCCTGCCAGAGCACTATCATTTGGTAGCTGCACACATAGGCACTTACACCAATTGCTTCATTTATTTAAGAGAGTTTTCGGGTCCAGGTACAGATTTTTTTTTTTTTTTAGAGCAATTTATGCTTTAATACCAGCATTAAAAGAAAGACTTTCTAATGTAAAAAGAGACCATTTTTTAAGAAGTAAGAATACTCTTCGTTTAGCAAAACAGAAGACTGACTACTGACTCCAACACTGATGAAAAGATTCCATTTACATGCCAACACTGTTGATGCCAACATTGAGAGAGAAAATGTTGGGCTCTGGGTTCAGTGTATACACCTTGAAACTAGGGTTCCAGTCATTTAAATGTGAAACCCTGGGTTTAATGGTTAGGCAGAGACTATGCTTTTATTTCTAAATGCATATTATTGAAAAATCAACTAATATTAATCTGTTAGCATATTAGTATACCTGAAGATAAAGCTAAACCGAGCAGAATTGAGGCTACCACAGGGGGTCAAGTGAGAGCAAGGGGCCAACGGAGGGAGGGAGCCCAATGGACTATGGTGGAGGTTTATAGGTGCTTTATTGGTGGGCGTGGGTGGTGACCTATCTCTGAGAAGGCGTGAACCTGCACCCCTAAGTCATATATAGTGCTGTCAACCAACACAATGCCAATAAAAATAATTTAATTTTAAAGAGCTACCTCAGAGTGCCACAATCAAAATGTCACGTTCATATTTTTAGTTGTTATATATCTTTATCGTGTGTCATTGTGTCCACAGAGCACAAAACTATTTTGATTTTTGAGAGATGTGGCTCCAGAAACTTATTTATTTCATGAAAGAAACCCTATGTCATCTAAAAGGTGATTCATGTACACTTAGAGAGAATTCAGGATTTATCAGGATATCAGGACTGAAAAAAATGAAAAGAAGTCATTAGAAACAGCTAAATCTGATAATTAAAATACTACAATGTTATGTAAATTTTGTTTGGCGTAAACATAGCAAAATACATGCAGATGCATCTAAACGTGTATTCTCACATGCCTGTGCCTGCATACAGCAAAGTCACTCAGGAAGGACTAACGGGAGCCTGGTAATGGTGCTGGAGTAAGAAGGGTAGATCAGACAAGTAGGAGAAACAGACTTTCCCATTTTGTGCATACTTACATACTATTTGAATTTTTTCTTGTTTTCACAGCAGGTATTACCTTAAAATTGAATAGAGAAAAATTAAAGCCTGATTGTTTTCACATTTTACAAATGAGAAAGCCGGAGTTCTCAGTGGTTTAGAGTTTACCTATAAAACAAGTTAGATTTCTACCAGAAGCCCTGCTATACTTTACTTCCAGATATCTAAATCATAAATCACCTATATTAAAGCTCTGTACCATTAAGGGAGACAGATATTTTTAGATAACAAATAATAACATGAATTTCTGAGGCCTTCTGAGCACTTTAGGAGAGCTTAGGATTCATGAAATTGCTTTCCTCTTTCATGATGAAGAGAAAATGAAACCACACCACCACACATACCCATAGAATATTCTGTGCTTGATAAATAGTCTGACTTTTGTTCCAGTGGTAGAATACTCAAGAGAAAGATTTAGTGGTTTTCAAACAGCATTTTGTGAGTCTGTCACTTTACTTGCCTTTTCCATGGACAAGTGATATGTATACACATTACACCTGAACTTGTTTTTCCTGTTTCCATAAAATAGAATAGAGTGTCAGGTGCCAGGTTAAAAATATTTGTGTTTAAGATTCCTATTTTTTGCTGATAAATATTGGGTAAAAGCAAGAGTAGCTATATTAATTATGCCCTGCAGCAGGTAAACCAAAAAATATGTAGGTGGTGTATTTCTATCTCTAGGATATTTTGTGACAGCTATAAGCCTATAAAAAAACTGATTTGCAGTAGAAACCTGACACAGCTTTCAGAATAACAGTGCAAATGACGCCACAAAGATTACAGTATATGACATTTTCTTATAAGATTTAAAGGACTCAAACAACAGCAACGACTTTCCTTTCTTTACTTGTAGTACTTAGGAAACTCCCACCAGAGCTTGAAATTGAAAAACGAAATGGTCCACTATCATTAAAAGCAGCTAAAGACAACAGCAACAACCAAAACCCCTGCCATGGTTACCTGCTGCCATCTCAGGCTGTGAACAGAGTAAGCAGTGATCTAACAGGCCATTGCCCACATCAGCATCTCGTGGTCTCCTCAGAAGCCAGCCTGGCCAGTACCCTGAGTATCCGGTACCGCTCACTGCTCCCTTAGCCCATCACTAAACCCCCCTTCCGACAGTGCCCCAATAGCTTCCCATATGTACAAGCTTATTGTGAAATTTTTTCCAGGATAAAAATCTATTTTCTTAAGGGCTTTGTCACAGGCATACCACAAACTGACTGATTTTACACTTTAAACCCCCAAAACTTTATTATTTCTATAGTACCTCATTTATTCTTCATCATCCAGATAACATGTATTGAGCACCCAGGGTCTCTAGCCATCCTGAGGCCTCTGAAGAATCAGAATAAGCCTTTCTGTTAAAAAAGAAGCTACCAAGGGCACTTTACCAATCTAATTTACACATTTGCTGTTTGCTATTTCATGATAGTCTTACCTTCCCATCATTTACTTTCAACTCATCTTTCCCATGGTAAGAGTTCTTTCTACCTATTCTCTGGTAAGTTTATCAGTGACCTTTAAAATATGCTCCTTACAATCCATGCAGAAGATATCACAGGGAGAGAGCTTTTAAAAATACCTACCCTGCAAGCACCTAGGACCCAAAGTTCATTTAATTAAGGATAAATTTAAACTGAAAATATGGGCGGGGGGTCGATGCGTGATCTATGTAACAATGCTATTAAGCAAAAATACAATGTAAGGCACACCTGTAATTTAAAATTTCTAGTGATCACATTAAAGAAGAAAAAATAGGTGCTCAACTTTAAAATATATATTTTGACCCAATAGAGCCAGATTATTACTACTTAAATATAATATAAATGTATTAATGAATAATTAGTATGTTTATTCACTGTTTTCAAAATGTATGTATTTTTATGCTTACAGCACAGTTCAATTTGACTGACATTTCAAGTGATGAGTGTCACATGAGCTAGTGTCTATTGTGTCATCTAGTGCTGCACACAGCCATGTCTGCCACACTTTTATTGGATCCATTTAGCTTTTCTTTGTATCTGCTTTCTCTCCAATTATTTCCATGATGCCATCTTTGCCTTTGCAAAGAAAAAATGATTTTTTTCTATATTTAAAGAGGTAACTTTTATAGGAATCTTTTTTCCAAAGATTTTATTTATTTATGCATCCAAGAACTGGGGTATAGGCCAGAGGTGCGGCGGGTGAGAGGGTTCACCCGAGACAGTGATAGAGTGGGTAGCAGAACAAGCAGATCTACTGAAATACACTGCTGAGGGGAGCAGCGGGTGAGACAGGAGAGGTCTGCTGAGCCATGTGGGTTAGCTCCCTGGCTGGGGATCAAACTCATGCTGCTGATAGTTAGCTTGATAGTGCTGAGATTTAACCCCTGAGCCACCAGGGAGGGCCTTTTTCAGGAACTTCTTTAGTTGAACAACTTTATTCCATGTAAGATCTTGCTATCGTCAAAATATTATTCATTATTCTTACAACTATGCCTTGTTAAAGGCTACTGCAAGTAGGGAATGGAGAAGATGTTCCACTCTTGGAATTGAAAGCTCTGAAATAAAAACAAGCAGTTATTTGTTGTGTTTAGAATTTGTATGCCACCATTATGTTAAAATGTGGAATCAAAATATTTCAGAATATTTGTGAGTGTTCTATTTTAGGAGCTAAACTATATTCTATTTTTTCATGCTAATGGGTTTAATAACTTCATAGTTGCTACCACACTAAATATGATTAACCATTTTATTTCACTGGATTAAAAAATACAGATAATTTTTCATACACAGTATCTACTAGGTTCTGTTTTAGGCACATGGGATAGAAGCAGGAATAGTTAATTCCTGCCATTGTGGGCTATCTCATGCTATCCTCTGATTCTAAATATTTGCATGTCAGGTAACGTACTGTATGCAATTAGCATCATTCTCTACTCATCTAATGATGATATTCTTAAGCAGACATTTCAAAACGCTTAGAAATATTCACCTTTTGTGTTAGAAAATTATGATGGTTGCTTTAAAAAGAGATTGTTTTCCTAAAGAATGAAGACATTCATTTTAATAATATGGTGGTGAAAATAATTAATTCAAGAGTTATAGAATAACAGCAATTTCAAATGTCATTTTTAATGTATAAAGGCTATTTCCTAGGACTAATAGAATGTCTTTTTTGCTTCTTAGTTCTTATATATTTTCTTTGATTAGTTAGCACAGAATTATTCTAATCCCTTATCTTTAATTTTTTTTCCTTTCAACTGGAAAGCAAATGCATCCTTTTGTGTGAAGATTTTACCTGCTTTAAGTGGATCAGGTGTGTCTCAATAGTGGTCCTCTTGACTTTTCATTAATCTTGACAAAGGCCACAAACATTTTCATCAGGGTGGAAAATGTCTGACAATAGAACAAGTTGCTTATGTCTGACCTTCAGTAATTTTTAATCGCCAAGAAAAGTAGTTAGCATTCCAATTAACACCCTTTAGAAACTGCCACCGCTGAATGAGTAGCACATTCAGTTGAAGGTTAATCTTGCCGGGCATATCCTATGTGAAGCAATCTTTTTGTCAGGGAAATTCAAAAGCTACCAAAAAAAAAAAAAAAAAAAAAAACACCTCAGTGTAGAGAACAGCTAGACTGTAACTTCAAGGCATTTCAAATGCCCGAATAAAGGCACAGCAGAGTCATTTCAAAGCCATCCTATTCCTTTGATCTTACTATGGTGAGGATCTAAGTCTCATTCAGCCAGTGAGTGAGGAGATGACAGTTGTAGACCTTGCAATATCACTTGGAAGCAGGAAGAGGAGCAAAGTACACCCTCCACATGCATGATTTTCTCCCTCAAAAGGAAACTCTTATTTTAGGTGAAGCCAGAATCTAAATTATTTGGATTTTGAAAACTCTCTAAGTAAATATTTACAATGGAAGCTATAATAATAAATAATCATTTAACACCCATATATCCTAGATGTGATTATTCAAAGAGACCAGGCATCTCATAGACTGCGCTTAGATTACAGTGCCTCCTGGGAACTCAGGCAGATGTGCCTGCACGGTGCTCCCCTCTCCCCACACAGTGTGAGACGTAGGTAGGAATTCAGTTCACCAGGATAAAAATGCAGGGCAGCTTTCCAGCGTCTCCACCATCAAGTCTTCACAGCACAACTTTATATTAGAGTATCATCAAGTCCCTAAATGTCATATAGATCTTTATTCAAGTATCAGCAAAGAAATATAAACTACAGACAAATATAACTGGTTTGCTGATTATCCAGTGTTTATAAATATCCACATTATGACTTGCCTCAAGGGAAAATATTAATTCCCTTGGAGAACGGACGATATCATGATTCTCAATTCTGGGCAAATCATTACCTTACTGGGGACTCAATTTTCCTTATGTTAAAAAAGTGGCGAGGAATTATTAAATGAAGTATTAGAATAGTCATAAGCTCCACCAGGTTAAGTTTTCCTTTTCTAATGGCTTAATGTCAGAATGATTCAACAGACCAAGCCTCAGCCATGTGGTCATTTCAATGGCTAATCATGGTTTGCCTCCATCTTCTTTATGCTACGACTGTTGCAACAGCTTATGTTTGATAGAACTACTGTAGTACTCTTACAAATGACCTCACTGACATCACCCTAACACCCTCACCCCTCCTATATACCTGCATTTCCCAAATGAATATTCTTTGGGAAGACTAATCCAATGAGATATTTGGTGAGGGGAAAAACAAAAGGTTTTCAGAATGAAATAAACTTGGGAAAATTTGCATATTCTCTTTTTTAGAGAAACAAAAGAAAGATGAGCAAGTTAAAGATTTTGAGAAGTTTAAGTATGCTTAAATAGTTTAAGTGTGCTTAACTCATCATTTCCACAAATTTAGTTGACCAGAAATAATTTTGAATCATAACTCTTAATATGTCAAGGAACCTAGAAACATTCTTTGTAAAACATTACCTTCTATTTGGTTTAAAGGGATCATTCTAGGATGTAACTATGACTGTGTTACAATTGTGCTTAAATGTTTTCTTGGTTATCCATTTCCAATAATGTCAAGTTCCAAACTACCCAGCAGGAATGCAAGACCCTTCATGTCCTGGCCCCCTGACTCTCCACTTCTCAAGCACATTTCCAAACACTCCCTAATATATACCTTGCTTGTGTTCAAAACATGCTCTGTTTTTTTTTTTTTAATTTTTTTTTTTAATTTATACATGCAAGATGGGGTACAGGCCAGAGGCGTGGGGCGGCGAGAGGGTCCACCAGAGACAGAGCAGGGAGCAGAACAGGCAGATCAGAAATACACTGCTGAGCGGAGCAGCGGGCGAGGCAGGAGAGGTCTGCCGCGCCATGTGGCATTCTCCCTGGCTGGGCGTCGAACTAGCGTCGCCGCTGCCGACAGCTCCACAGCGCAGCGCTTAACCACTGCGCCACCGGGGAGGCCAACATGCTCTGTTTTTTAAGAACTCTTGAGTTGTGCTCTTTGTGCCCATCCCTCTTCCTTTCACATACTAACAGAAAATTCTATTCAGCCTTTAGAGCAGTCTCGAGCATCTCCTCCTCTTGGTAGATTTCCTTAGCCTTTATCCCTACCACACTCACAATCAGTGAGATTTCTGAGTTTGTGCTCAAAGCTTGAACATCCAATGTGCAAGTTTCTACTGGTACAGATGATTTGTGTTGTGGTTGGTTTTGTTTTTTGTGCATATCTTCTCTACTATGCTTCAAACTTCTTGACAGCTGGTAGATTTGTATTTGCATCTTTTTTAAATATATATTTTTATTGTTATTTATGTCTTTTACATTTTGTAATCCCCTTGGGTAGCCCACCACCAACTCACCCGCGATCCATCTCCATGGTCCCCTGCGCTCTTCTCTATTGCATCTTTTAAATGTAGGGTAAAGTAAGAATTTAGCAAAGTTGTCAAAAGAACAAATGAAAATATGAGGAAAATTTTCTAAGACATAATTGTAATGGTAAGTAGAATTTCTTAAAAACAAGTTAGATTTAATTCTCTTGAATTATCCTTGGGCAGGAAGAAGAGATGTGTAGGAACTATTAATATTTTTAGGCTATTAGATGTGCTTCCTGTTTTAGGATTATTAGTCATATTCTTGGGACCTGATGTTATCAAGGTGCATTTGTGAAAATTCCTTATCAGTTGAAGAAATTTCATAGGTTTCATAGTCCAGCTATTGAGACCAACCATCACTGCACGCTCTGATAAGTTTCATTAGAGTCTTTGTGCTGGGTATTTGGGGAACCTGGGAGATCAGTGTATAGCTCTTTTTCTTAGATTGAAGGTGGTGTGGTAATCTGTAAAAGGATCCAATGACTGTGATATTTAAACATAACCACAGGGAAAATTTAGTTCACCATGCTTAGAAATAAATTCAAAGCTGAAGAACAATTTGCATTTTAGGGGCTGCAGTAATGCAATGTTGGAAATAAGATCAGTGTTTCCATTAGTACAGAATCCTCAAGTAAGGCCAAAGCCAAAGCCGAAATATAACTTGCCGCAGCATAATGGAGTATCTTTGCTCAGTGCCCTTGTTTGTCTTCCTGTATTAAAGTGATAAATGAATTTCTAACTGCCTTTGAGATTTCATAACTCTCAAAAGCAATGCTTTTCTCTTTTAAGATAATTTCAAAGGAAAAATAAAATATTTCAAAAAAAGGTAGGCAATACTTAGAGTGTGTGGACAAACAAATCTCTTTATAATTAATTATAAAAGAAAATAGAAAGCTCACCTCCTATCTGCCAATATATTTTTTTCCTTCATCAAATCATACACGGTTCAATAAGAATATCACCTCAAAGAAACATGTCCCAGTGATGATAGTGTTTGGTAGGCTATATTTCAAATTATCCTGATTGGTGAAATGTGCTGCTTTTAGATTCAAAGATGATGTTACTATATCCTGACATGATGTTACTATATCCTGACACTAGTCAGCCACTCACTTTGAGTCCCTTCCTGAATGGAAAGGGGTTATGACAAACCATCTGTTCAGTTTTGCTTGCAGGTAAAGCAAGGCTCATTGATTTTTCCCTTCAACAAAAATGCATTGAGCCCTGCTATGTGTTAGGCATCACATCAGTGAAACAGTGATGAATGAAGATTGTTCTTGATATCATGGTGAGGAAGGAAACACTCACCTCCTATCTGCCAATATAGACTTTTGCCATGCATTGGTATTATTTTCTTGTAGGAGAACGGATAGGATGCTTTGGATGAGGAATATTCATCAAAACAACACACATCAAAACAGCTCCACAACTAGCTAAGTCAGATATTCGGTTTGTGACCTGGTCACATAGCCCTTCTTTATGGACCTGTCTGCTCATCTTAGACTGTTGCTAAGCTGTCGGAGGCCAGCTCCGGGCAAAGTTATTGTCGGTTCCGAGGGTGGTGGAGAAGGTGTCAGAGTGTTGCAAATGAGAGACAGCACAAACACCAGAGAGTGCTCAAGCTGGTCTGCCTTTATTGTCAGAAGCAGGGTTTATATATCATAGAAATTGTCAAGAAAGCACAAAATCATATAATTACATAGTTATTGCAGAAACAAGACATTTTTAAGACAGTATCCATGTTTGATGATTACCTCAACAAAGTATGTAAAGTTTTAGATAGCGATTAACTTTTCTTTTGTTTCTAGAGGTCGCTGTGTCCTAGATGTTCTGGCCAATAATTGGTTGCTAGGGAACTAGAGGGGAAGTACATTATTTGACCTTAGAAGCCCTTTTGAGTTAACTCCTTAAACTGAAGAAGTGTGTGAGAAAGAAGCAATTATGCTTTGTTCTGAGTGGTGGTCCTTGACCAAGTAGAAACATTTTTAGTATTAACGGGAACAACCAGCACTTACCTTGGTAGTGTGAGGCACAAAGGAGTTGCACCAACTGGAAACAGGCTGATTGTTTTTAACTCTTTCGTAGGTTATCCTGTTTTGATTTTCTTGGTTAGTAGATTTATGTAATCTAATTATATACATTTTTAAACCTAAAACATTTGGGGAAAGAAATATACATCCTGTTTTCTTTGAGGAAGGCCTCCTTGAAAATCCACAACAATAAGCTGATGCCATTGTGGAATATTGCAGCTTCATCCAATTATAGCAATGTTTATTAATCAATTAGAGAGTTTTTCTTCTTTCATTTCCAAAGAAATCTATATTTTAGCATCTTTTATAGGAAGCGAAGATGAATAAAGGAACTTGGGAGTGATGGATACCTTTATTATTTTGACTATGTGATGGTTTCATAGGGTTCTATCTATTTATCTATGTCAAAGCTTATCAAATTGTATACTTTAAATTTCACCCAAAACTCGTAAAAAATAATATGCTAGGTACTCACTACTAAACAATTATAATAAATCACTGATATGTTTATAAGTAATTTCCAGTAATCAAGGGTTAAACTCACTTGGTGTCCTGTCTCTATTTTCCAGGGTACTAGGTTGGATTTCAGAAAATATCTAATCAAAAAGAAACACATTATTCATTGGTGCAGCTCTGGGAAGGAGAAATTATTTTGTGTAGGAGTGGCAGTTGATAGATAGTGAGTTGTAACTAATTCCTTGAAAGACTTTTGAAACTAGCAGGCCAATGCAAAATGAATTGAAGTTCATTTCCTGCTCATGTCAATTTGCAGTAAAATATCAGAGCTAAAGACCAGGAATTAAAAGACATATGGTTCATAATAATTGAGGTGGAGATTATAGGGAACTGCTAGAGGCTAGTTTAGCTTTTTGATCATTTATTGTCATTACTGTAGCACTTGGGATATTGACTTAAGAGATAAATTAATGTGGAATAAAAGGATACATATGTTTATAGGTGAAGACCTCCCCATATCATTTTCAATCCTCAGAAAACAGATGACACAATGATTGAAGGGTAGAGGAAGAAAACAACTAAATCACCAGGCAGTAGAAACTGAGGTTCCTATGCCTTTCAATTCTTGTCACCAGAATTGTTCCTTAGTGCTAAAATGGCTCCAGACTAATAAAGCTGGATTATGACACCAATTCTGATTTTTGTGCACACAGTGATAGGGTACTTCATATCTGCAAGGCAGCAGCGGAAAAAGGCTTGTCTGATACCTAGTGTGAAAGTTTGTCTCATATTTAGTATGACAGTTTACTTTTTCCCTCACTGTCCCTCTCCAGGTCCAGAAAGTACCTGCAGACCTTGTGGTCAGCTATAACTATAGACCATAGAGGATAAAATTAGCCTGACCTGACCTCAAGTGGGATCAGCTCAATCCCTGTGCTCTCCACCCAAAGGTCTTATTCTGGATGTAATTGCCTCTTCTTTTGTCTATAGTCTCTACTAGGCATGTGCTTATTGAGGAGAGAGAACAGTCTAACTTGTACACTGTTGTATTCTAGCACAGTATTAGGTTTGCAGTAAGTACTCAAAAAATACTGCTAAATGAATTAATGGATGGGAACATAGATGAATGGATGATTTTTTTCTTACATTTCCTTTGCAGTATTAAAAAACATGTGGGTTGACGTCTCCATTTTTCACCAGCATTGCATCAGTTGATGTTCCATAGCAACCAAAATAATAACTAGAATGAAACACCTTAGTTGGTGAACATATTTTGATACCATTGAGATCTATTAATGATTTCTAGTCTGATCTTAGGAGTCACAGGGACTCCAAAGCAGAGAAATCAGTAGTTACACCACATTTTCAAAAGTACTCAAGATGGATTATTCCTTTCACGTCACATTGGAAAAATCCATAAACTTGCCTTATTAATTTTATTCAATAGAATTAAATATAATCTAGATACAATAAGGCTTTATCTATAAGATAGTTTTAACTGCAAATGGGTTAACTCAAAGTTTAAGGATAACTAAAACTCTATCAAAAACATTTTGTACTTTAAAGGTAAGATCCAAATATATTCATTTATTTCCTAAAATTAATAAAAAATGAAAATCAACTTTAAAGTTACCCAGCAAATAAGGACAAAATATCTTTTGGGAAGTCACTGTGGAGACCTTGCTACATCAGAGATGTTCTGCACTTACTTTATACATTGCCTATTTCTGGGTTTCAGCACTGTGCTCAAGGTCCTTACAAGCCCCCTCCCCCAGCCAACCCCTCCGCATATGGCAAGCCATTTTCTCTTATAACTCAGCTCAAGAATTGCCTTCTCTAAGAAGAGACACTTACCCTCCTTTTATCCAACATATCCTTATGAATGAACTCGCTTTTTGTGTTTCTGATTTTTCATAGTAGCTTTAAAATTTATTCCACATCTCTCTACCAGACCATAAGGCAGGTCTTCATGTATTGGGATACAATTTTATTGATATTTGTATTATCGGCATTTTTGAATAACACTACGTTCTAGTTGCTTACAAATGCATCTGAAATGATTCTGTATAGTTTTCCCTTTTGGGCAGTCTAGTCTAACATCTTTTTTTCAGTTTAATTTATTTTTATTTTTAGAAATACTCTATATTTAAATACTTTTATGTTTAATGGAAATTGCAAAACCAGTACAGGTCATATCTGTGTTCCATTCATCAAGTTTCTCCTGATGGTCACATCTTCACATCATCAATATTAAGAAATTAACTTTGATCCAATATTAATAATTAGAGTATAGATTTATTTTGATCTCATCATTTTTTTTTCCCACTGAAAACCTTGTCATTTTCTTTTCCAAGATCCACTTCAGGGCAGCACATTGCATTTGATTGTATTCCTCCAAACAGTGATAATTTCTCTCTTTCCTTATCTTTTATGACCTTGACACTTGAAGAGCACTAACTAGGTATTTTGCAAAATTTCCCACAATGTGGATTTGTCTGTTTCCCATGATTAGGTGTGGTTATGGGTTCTGGAGAATGTTTTGGATTCCTGGACCCAATTCTAGTGTGTGATTGCACGTGTGTTTGTGTGCATATGTGTAGCCTTCCCCATAACATCAAACAATTATACAATTTTTGGACACCCCCATCATGTCCCAGAATTCAACTCAATTCTGAAACTCTCTGATGGAAGAGAGCATCAGATTCCACAGGCAAAGGGCTCAACTACCCCAGCCCCCATCCTCAGGTACATTCCAAAAATTACCTTCTTTAATGTAGCCCCATTAGAAATGACACAACATCCATTTAGATTTTCATGCTTCTGAAGCTTTCTCAGGAACTGACGAGAAGAGACCTAATACTACAACAAAAGATGCTCCTATTGCTCTTATTGCTCAAAACATTTCAAGCATTTTGAGAGCTGTGAGCTGGGAACTGTGGACGAAGACCAAGTGTATGTGAGAAGTATAGTTGATCATCTTTAATACACACACACACACACACACACACACACACACACACGTATGTATATGTGTTTTTTATAAATCACAATATTATGGATTAGGAAACCACAGGAGTGATATAACCATCTCATTATATCATATCAGAGAGTACATTATATTGTGGAATGAGTTTTCTTAATAGGGCCAAACAGACTTTTCTCACTATGTCCAGAAAAGACCTTTTCTTGCTAAGTGTCACCTTGGTTATGGTAACTAAGGTCAACTACCATTACTTAAAGACTGCAGATTATTTAAATTTTAAACCACTGAAGGCCCTAAAGGGTGAGAAGATGCTTTGTCCTTGGCTCAGTCCTTTGTCCTTTTCCTAATCAAAGAAGCAATCACTGCTCCCCATTTTTATGATGTAGAAGAATATACTTTGGGTGATATCATAGAAGGGAGAGTTTATCAGGAAACATGTCCTCCTTAGCTAAGAAAATCATCTCTCTACTCTCAAAGTAAAAGATGAAGTAATTCATGCCTTGTCATGTGAAATCTCCCCCTCCTTTCTCCTTGACACCGCAACTCCCTAAACATGGGATCCCTGGTTCTCCCATTTTACTTCTGAGTTGACACTCGCAGAAATTCTCTGTATGCTCATAATATTTATTATGTCATTGAATTTTGGCATTTTTCTCCTACTAATCCTTCTGATGCGAATTTGTGTGTCTACTGTAATATAGCTTGGATCTCAACATGTTAACTCCCACCTGGGTGGACAGGTTTCTCTTATGACTCACTTCAATCCTTTGTAATTGTAATATGATTTACTGGGGGAAAAGCCACATTATAATAATATAAACATTCAATTCATTTGTCAGTAAAATGGGGGAGATGTGGCCAGTTAGTTTGGGGGCTTGACTTCTTGGCACAGTTAGGCTGTTACAAATCCTTGCTTTGCATATCTGTTTACTAATACCTAGTGAATAATCAATTATGTTTAAAATTGTTAATGTAAGTCACTCCATTTCAATGACACCCATTTCCAGATCAGTCAGGACCATTTTAATATCAATACATAAAACATTTGTCCAGTCTCAGAAAAACTGATGGGGCTGGGGAATTTTCCTCCTTATCCTGAAAACGTTCACGTGACTCCTGACTAGTGATGTTTACTATGATCGCTTGGTTAAGGTGGTGACTGTCAGGCTTCTCCATAGTAAAGTTAGTATTGTAATTCTTCTTTAATAATAATTTCTTCAAAAATACTTCATTGTTTTATTCAATAATAGTCATTGATTTTTATGGGTCAAATTTATAGTGTTCTAGGTGCCAGTTTACAGCAATAAAGAAAAGAGAGTCCAAAGTCTCTTTCCCAAGAAATTCACATCTAGTGAGAGAGACATACAATAAAAAAGATAAATTAACAAAATATGGGGTGATACATATTAAAGAGGAAATTGAAAAATGAAAGGTGTGGGTGATTGGAATTTTAGATGAGCTTGTTAGAGATGGTTTTCTCAACAAGTGAGAAATTGAATATGCAAGGAGACAATGGCCAGACCATAAATAAAAATGAAATTCTGATTCAAACCTTCAGCAACTAGTCCAAGAAAACATTATTTATCTGTAGCAACCAGCCTAGGAAGCCAATCTGCTATCTCTAAGTCAGATTTGAAAGAAGTGAGATGACTATCTCTAGGAATAAGCCGGGAAGCCAATCAATTACCCCTTTAACAACTGACCATAAGTAACCAGGATTTCATTAATAACTGACAATTCTCATTGTTTTTATACTGTTTCTAAAGTAGGACCAACTAGAGAAAGCCAAACATGTACCAGTCACCAATCACACAGTTAGCCCATCCAAAGCTTCCCCATGCCAACAGCCTCCCATCAATGCAAACCTCAAACCTCCCCTTTTTCCCATTATAAAACTATCCCACTCCTCTATCTGCCTTGGAGCCTCTGTCAAAATTCAAAATGATGATGGCTAACTCTCTGATGTAGCAAGTTCTGAATTAATAGCCATTGTTTGCTGTTAATTGGTTGGCTTTTGTTTATTTCTACAGAAGATGACATTTGTTTTTTATTATTATTATTATTTATATTTTTATTGTTATTTAGGTCTTTTACATTTTGTAATCCCCTTGGGTAACCCGCCAATTCACCCGTGGTCCATCTCCGTGGTCCCTTGTGTCCTTTTCTACTCCATTTTGTGCCCTTATCCTCCCTCCCCTGGAGAAGATGACATTTGAATAAAGTCCTGAAGCAAGAAGGAGAAAAACATTCTATTGTTTTATATCCACTTAAGGGGGAAATGATGGGTTATTTCCTTAATGTTGACAACCTCTAGCCCCACACATGAAATGAGAAGTATGTCTGTTCGTGGGCTAAGTAAGCTAACTAAGGAGGGTATCAGTGACATCATTTTATCACTGCATGTGATAATCATGATTTATAAAGAATGAGGACAAAATATACTCATTTTATAAAAATATATCTATTAACTTTCCACAATAGCGAAGGAAGATAAAATGGTTGTGTGTTTTTCCTTTGAGTGGTTTGGGTCACCGATCTGCCCCCAGAGTGTTTCTTACTTCAGTCAGTCAGAGCAGACTGGAGCTACACAATGGGGTGTTCTCACTCCAGTGCACCTCAGATGAGCAAGGGGTGGATCTGGAGGATGATTCTGGGTCAGGGCTGCTTCTGGGCTCCCAGCTTCCCTGCTGGTTCTTCTCAGGCTGCCCTGATGGCACTAGCACCTGCCATCTTTAGCTATTACTTCAGTCTCCCTGGGTGTGCCAAAAACTTGACTGAAATGTCAAGTAATTCCAAGGGTGGAAAAGTTTATTCCTCAACTAAAGCAAGAGAAAAAGAGGAAGGTGGGGGGCGCTGTGGGGAGTAGTGGGAGGGGAACAAACTCTGGTAAAATAAAAATGTAAATATGTAAAATCAGAAAAATTGGCCATAAAATACATAGTGAATTCAAAACACTCCAGCCAGAGGCAGAACGATTGTCTCCAGCTGTAACTCCCCTGCACACCAGCTCGGCCTCTGGCAGTGCCAATCCATCCCTGCTGGAAGCAACCAGGAACCAAGCTCAGGAGCTCAGTTTTCTCTCACGCTAGCATAAAGGAAGCTTTGGGAAGAATTCATAGTATCTGCCAACCACGCATTTGTGTCCAAGTCATTTAAAATTAACTAAGAAAAAAAGAAATGTTTTAACATCTGGAAGAACACAGGGTGTAGTTTTGTAGAAATAAGTGTCGTTTGCATGAATAGATAAACCCCTGAATAATTTTTTTTTCAAATCTTCATGGACAACTACTGAGCAAATAGACAAAAACAAGTAGAAACTGAAATGCTTTAGCTACACCCCCTTTTTTTCAAGCGTATTTTATTCCTTAGATATTTAGCAAAATTTCAGAAGGCATCTTGAAGAAACAGTGCGGTATCCCCTGAGGTTGTCTTTCTGGGATCAGAAGCTGGGTGAAGTCACTGATCTTATCCACCAGGGCTGTCAGTGTTATCTCCACAGGCACTTTAATAGTCAGAGAGACATCGTTTACCTGCTATAACCAGTGTTCTTATCGTTTTTTGAGACTCAGGCACCATCCTTGCTCTTTAAGAGACAGTTATTTTTTAAAAGTACAGGCACAGTTCCTTCGGGATAATAGCTCAGTCCTATTTGTTTCTAGAAGTGTCACTTAATAACTGTGATTTTACACACACCACAATACTTCTTTTGGCTTCAGTTTCTTCAGGTATAAAATAATAATAATTATAAATGTTAGAAAAAAGGGAAATGCATTCAACTTAGTATGTGAAAGAGCCTAGTAGAATGCCTGGGAAATACAGATACTTAGTAAATCTTTGTTTTGTGAAGGAATAAAACGATCTAAAGATTGAAAAATAACTGATCATTTCCTGAGTGAGGAATAACTGGTTTATCAGTACAATATCTGATGGGAGTGTTATTTTAAATGTGATCAAAGAGATCTTGAAAACAAAATCCAGAACAAAATGCCCCATAGATAACTAACACAATTTGATATTTATGAAAAAACCGACACTAAGTTTTGCTACTCTGGATCTAGGATTTAGTAAATGAAAATTATGTAATTTATCTTTACATTCAAGATCAGTCTAGCCATTGTTTCCTCACTTGTTCTTGCTTCTGCCGGAGCCTAGAAGGTACCATTTTTCCAATGCCAATTATGTAGTTCACATTTAGCTTTTAATTGTTACTTAAAAATCTAATTTAGAAAACATAAAAATATTGAAGTGAATGCATTTACAATGAAACTTTCAACACTTGAAAAACTTAACTCCAAGTTAACAAGGCCTATTAGATAGAAAGTTGGCACCAAATAAATACATAACTGAAAATGTGCTTGTATATTATTGTTTGTGTCTAATTTTAGAAAAATAGCCTAATGTTGACTTGTGTGCAACAAAAAAAATGTTTCTATTTCCTGTGATTCATTCAATGTTACTAAGGGTTGCCATTTGTAGAACATCATCTATGCAAGTCTTTATGTAATTTATCTTATTTCTTAACACAAAGTTATGTGTACTTTTTATTATACTTACTTGACATATGAAACTATGTCTCAAAGCTCATGGCTCCTGAGATCAGTTCAAGCAGAAAAGGGGAGAGGTAGTAGGTAGTATAGTAATATGAATCTGGGTGTCATGAGCATAAGTTTGGTAATATTTTATCACATCTGAAGGGGAAAATACCAAAGTGGGGAAAGTTGTGGACAGACACAAACACACACACACACACAGAGAGAGAGAGAGAGAGAGAGAGAGAGAGAGAGAGAGAGAGAGAGAGAGAGAGAATGCAAGGAACAGAAAGGGAGAAAAGGAGAAGGGGGAGAGAAAATTCTGGAAATTATCAGCAGATCTTCTGGAATCTTTGACTGAATACCAATTTAGGAATGCAAAAGTTGAAGCTCTATCAGACTTGAAGGGAAAGACATAAACATAATAATTCCCAAAGCTCACCTAGCAGCCATAGATCTAGGCATTATATAGAATGTTCAGGAAAATGTTGCCTCAGTAAATGGGCTAAATTAGCCTTAGACTAAAAGCTGCTCTGAATCTGCCCTTACCAAGCTGAAAGGAAAGCACTGAAAGAACCAAACTGATATACTGATATACTGAAAATTAACTGTGTGTCAGACAAAGTGCAACAATATAAAATTTGTTATATTCAGCATTCAATAGAAAGTTACCAAGAAAGGAAAATGTGACCAATAACAAAGAAAAACATATCAACCAAAAGACACAGACCCAGAAATGGCAAAGATGATATTATTAAAAGACAAGATCCTTAAAATAGATACTTTAAATTTATTTCACATTGTCAAGACATAGAAGAAAATACAAACATGTTGAGAAGAGAAATGATTCTTAAAAAGAATCAAATAGAATTTCTATATATGAAAAATATTTGTGATGGAAAAAAATCACTGAGTGAGATTAAGAACTGATTAGATACTGCAGAGGAAAAGATTAGTGAATATGAACATATAGCAATAGAAACTATCCAAAGTTAAGAAAAAGATAAAATTTGGGGAAAAAAATTAACAGACCATCAGCGATCTTTTGGGACCATATTTAGAAGACTAACTTTTAAAACTTGAGTTCCAGGAATAGGGGATATAGTTGATCAACAAAATACAGAGATTATTTACTAGTCCATAAAACTAGGAGGTATATATTCAAGCATGCAACATTTTAGTGTCCAAAAGATGTAAAGAATATATTTGTTTCTTCTCTCATTTCTGCTTTCTCCTGATGTTTGGCTTTGTTCTGTGGAAGGCTTTATTGATGAGGCTGGAAACGATCTTTTAACAATCGCATATTTATTCACTTCCTCTAACCCATCCTAGTAGTAAAGGATTATTCCTTTCCAGTGTGTATGATTCAGTAAGTCCAGGAAGGGACTCTGATTGACCCAAATTGAGTTAAGTGCCCAATTGGGCCAACTCTTATTTTCAGCAAGATGACAAGTCCAGAGGGGTCTCCCTGTATCAGCTCCCCTACAGTGCAGGATTCACATTTGACAGCCTATATGGCCATGGGAAATGGGGAGTCGAAACTTCTCCAAAGTTTATAGAGGTGACAGGTGAATAAAAATAACTGATCTTCAGAAAACTACTTCTCAGATTCAGCTCATCCAAGAAGGATTTTCTCTTCATCTTGTTTTCTTCCCAAACTTGTTTTCTTCCCTGGCACTGAATTTGTAATTCATTTCCTAATGCCTTGTGTAATAGTGTTGAATCACATTTAAAACTCTTCCAATTTTTTTTTTTTGTCCAATGTAGATGTTAAGTGCTTTGAGAGCAGTGACTATGTCTTATTTATTTTTAATCTCTCCCAGTGACTGGGAGAATATCTCTCAAATGATAGCAGAATAAATGTTTGTTTTGATGAATTCATTGCAAGAACTAGTCAAATATTCCCATTAAGCTGAGGAGAAATTAGTTGAGTAAATACAGTCAGGCTCTGTCATCATGAAGGAAGTATAAAGCATTCATTAAAAACTAATTGGTAAGCAATTTACAAATGAAAAACTGCTTTCTTCCTTTTTTTTTTTCCATTTACTTTTTCTTACTCTTGTTAGAATCACCAAAGTTCTGATGAAAATACCAGGGGTAATGAGGTAGATTCTTACACTTACACTTGATATTTCCTGCTGCCCAGAATCTTTGGACTCAAGAGTGTGTAGCTGTTTGTGTGATGGAATTTGAGGGGGACTTAAAGTCCCTCTTGCCCTAATCCTTCCTGATGTCCTGAAAATCAATCAATTCAATGTCACTTATTTTGATTTAAGATACTGTATTTCTTCCAGATCCCTTTAAAATGTAAATAGCCAAGGAGGACAATGTTACTGTCCATTAACATCTTTGCCTAAAGTATTTCTCCAAAGTAGCTTTAGTCACCTTCCAGAGTCCCAGGGAAGGCTGGAAGAGCGGGGAAGTGTCTGAGGATGATGGGAGGAGAGCACACACACTGGGCTAGTTTGGTGGTGGCACAACTCCATGGCTTTAGGTACATATAAAACATTGGCGAGGATTGTATTTAAGAGACATAAAAAGATAAGTGGAGAATAAGCTCCTATATCCACTCTTGTGCACACAAAGATTGCTTTCCTTTCAGGAAAGCTATGTTGGGGAAAATAAAGCTGAAACAAAGCAAACACAAAAGCACATGAACAAATATGAGCTTTGTTCCTTGATTCTAAGATAAATACCATGTGGTCACAGATTGGTGGAACCAGTGTGGATTATCTATCACAGGGCCTGCCGGAATATTCTCAGCCCCAGGCTTCACTGTAGATCCTTGAGCCTCCTCTTTTTTTTTTAAAGATTTATTTATGCATACAAGCTGGGGTACAGGCCAGAGGTGTGGGGTGGCGAGAGGGTTCACTAGAGACAGAGTGGGGAGCAGAACAGGCAGACTGACAGAAATACACTGCTGAGGGGAGCAGCGGGCGAGGCAGGAGAGGTCTCCTGCCATGCGGGAATCTCCCCAGCAGGGCGTCGCACTCGGGTTGCCCTCCACAGCAGCGCTTAACCACTGCGCCACCAGGGAGTCCTGAGCACTCCTCTTCCTATTAGTTTCAATGTGAGCCTTCATTCTATTGGAGGCGGTTTCCATATGGCTGAGCAAAATACTGCTTTTACTCAACTTTTTATTCACATCTCTGTTTAGAGAACAGGAGTGGAAGGAAACCCTACTTTATCAGCTGTAATACCATCGCAATTTCAGAGAAATTGGGGTATAAAAATACGGATCTTAGAATTAAGAAGCAAGAATAATAAAAAACAGTAGGAAGGTGGACTGCGGCCCTTACTAGGTCAATAACACAATCTTTTGGAACCTGGAACTCCCCTACTCCCAGGTGTACACTCAGAATCTAGGCAAAACAAACACCTGCCACACACTGTCTCAGTCACTCCAGATTCCTGTCACACAGTCGACAGATCAAAGCTAGCATAAGCTAACAGCAAAACTGGAACTCAGGATCATTTAAAGACGGGTGATATCTCCCAAGATGGTGATAAGATTAACCTCCCAAGAGGAGGGCCTCCGAGGCACCATTGCTAGCATCTCATTCCCCTGGGCTGGCTCCCCGACTTTAAATATTCCATAAGGGTTACCATGTGATCCCATTCCGTCTTAGTCATTTCTTCAGGGTCATTTTCAGAGTGCATCTTTATGATTTCCACAGTGTCTTTTGTCATCATTTGTAAATTGATTTCAGAAACCTGAAATGAAATTGTGTTTACTTTTCTCTCCATCAGTCTGTATCAGCTTTACTTGGAATCAGCTTTGCCTCCTGTCCCTTTTAAGGAACCATTCTTTTCACAGAGGAGAAAAGCAACTACTCCGCAGGGTACCACGGAATATAAAGAGTCAAGCAGGGAGGCAAGATTGGGACCACTCTCCCCGACCTCCGCAAATCATTCCTTTTAGTTATAAAAATGTACAGCAGCATGGTTGCCTTATATTAATATTTTTACTTGTGATTTTCCTTGCGCACATTGTAAATGGTTAGTACTGGGCCCACAGAGGGCTCCAGCCCTTTTTCTGCTCAGCAGTAACATCCCTCTGAGGTGTTTGCTCCCTTGTGTCTCAGAGGCCCACAGACACCCGCTCAGCACACAGGGAGAGACGCCACTGGGGTGACGCAGCCGACCGCACTGCGTGCTTATGTTGTTTGGCCTTTTAATAGAAATAACATCCACAGAGACAGCTCTCCCTTGATGTTTCAAATAGATTAAAGGTTTCCAAGTTTTTGCTTTTTCTTAAACTGATAGGAAATTTAATCCTAGTCACAAGGAAGGAAGGGTCATTTCGGGGTGGATGACCTCAGTGGAGTGGTCTGCAAAGCAGACGTGGCAAAGCCAAAAAAAAGACTTTCTCTAATGTGGCTTCAGGGCTGGAGTACATCTGCATGTAAGATTTGGACATGTTTTTAAACAGAGGGCATGTTTGGAATATTTTCTAAATCTCTATTTTGGATAAATTGACCCCCAAAAGTTTAGTTAACTTATTGAAACAGAGCCAACAGGGGATACAAAACAGTTTCCTCTCTGCTTTTCCTTAGAGGCCACGCTGCTCTTTTACCTTGCTCCTCCCAGGGTGCTCAGCATCATCTTGCTGTCACCACGGTGCTGGGGCCAGCGTTCCACAGAGCCAGATGTTCACTTTGCCCTCCCTGCTCTATCCAGATAGACCCATAGGAGTGACGGCCCATTCTGTCAGTCCGTGCTCTCTCCCATTTAAATAACATCCTCTTATCCCAGGTAACATCTGAGGATTGATTGTATTAGCTCAGATATGGAAGCAATAATAACTCCCTTTTATGTTTCCCTCTATGGCCAATCTAGACCAACACTAACTTGCAGATCCTTCCTGGAGAGAGTTCTTGAAGTTCACAGACAAAATGCACCTCTCATCAGCCACCCTCTTTAGAATGTAGAAGGCATTTCATGTCTTGCTTATCTCCATCTCTAAGGACTGAGAACAGTACTAAGCATGCAGAGGGTATCAATAAAGATTTTGTGAATGAATTATACATACCACTGTGTTCTAACAACAATCCCTTAGAGCAGGTATTACGGGAATATTTTACAAATAAGTAATCTAAGCATCTTGACTCAAATCAGTAGCCCTTCTGTAAGAGATCTAAGATTGATTGGATCTAGTAGATTTTAGAGGGATTTTGTGGAAGTTGAAAGGACAATGAACCAAGCAGTGCTCTCTGTACTCAATGGCAATGCTGCCATTTCAAAACTCATTTTTATTTTATATTTTATTGGAAATATTTACTGGGTGATCTCTTAAAAATATTTTTTGATCCTACTTTTCCTCTACTGCATTTCAGTGGATGACAACTGAAACTTTTGTTTTCTATAGATATGCTATATAATTGATAATATTGTTTATTTTCAAAGTTCTAAAGACTGGTATTTTATTCCCTACCCTCTGTTTGCTAGTATTCTCCAAATTAGTTCTATTACTATATAATTTTATGAAGAGATTTGTTTGTTAGCCTTTTAACCATGGTTGACATCTTATTATATTAGTAAATTTTATTTCTATCATCAGTGTTCTCATAGCAACAACAATTTTCATTTGTACCTACTTTATATTACCATTGTAGACATGGTATTTATTATAAAAGTATATTTAAAAACTAAAAAGTCATTAAAGCAGGGTGTTGCTACTGGATGGCAGTAAGTAACCATTACAGAATCTTAGAAAATTAAATATTTGTGTCCAGGCTTTCCTATTATTATTTCTCTTCTCATCCAAATGATCTACATAAATTTCCATTAAAATATATGAATCAAAATCAATGCAACATTAAGTTGGACAAAGCCATAGGCTTGAATTGAGTAGCTGATACGTAAACTAATGGGAAATGTGTGAGAAGTCATCCAGATACAATGAGGTTATTCCCACCCTTACTCTCATCCCCCAGATGCTTAAGAAGAAAGCTTAATATTTTTATCTTTCTTGTGTGGAAGAGGAACTGGTGATGCTAAAACCTATCAACTCTGAGTTGTTGGGCAAATGTGAAATTCAGCAAAGGCTCATTGGTTCGGTATCCAAATAGTAAGACAATCATCAGTGCCCTTGAAGAGGAGGTCACAGTGAGATGGAGTGAACTCAGTTTCCTAGTAGACAAATTTGCAGGGCTGTGGAGGAGTGCGGATTGTGAAAGGGTTGTTTATCTTTGAAAATATTATTACTACCCCTCCACATACCCAACTTACGGCAAGAGGTAATGGTATGACTTCATTAATATCCACAACTGCAATTTTTTGAGCTGATGTAACATGGTCATTTGTTCATCCAAATAAATGTGTCTCAGCACACAGTGAGATTATTAGTTGTTTTATGTTTTTAGTTTTATGCAACAAGTGTGAATTATATCTATAATAGAAAAACAAAATGACACATTCTTAAAAATTTTAAAGAATAGCATTTGTATTCACAGTCATTAATTTATTTCAATAAAATATAGTTTCCATATAGCTTCCATGCAAGAAGCACAATAATATTAGAAGTAATCATGTCAACTTTTAATTTTAAATAAAATAATCATATAGCTTATCAATTTCAAGCTGTCTTTAATATTTAAAATATTAAATACTAGTACCTTTTTGAATTTAACTTTTTTCACTCAGCATACTGTTTCTGAAGTTTACCAGGGTCCTTGTATATACCAGTAATTCATTTTTATTGCTCAGTAGTAAAGTAGCCCATTGTATGACTATTAATTTATTCTGTAAGTTTAAAGTTTTTTGAGTTTAATCAAACTGATTATTACTTACAAGTTTCACCTCATTTTGCAAGTACGTTCTTAGCAAATCATCAAAACATTTCAAAGTTGGAAGTCACCTTAGACATCATCCTGTTGAACCCTTCATTTTATAGGTATAAATATTGAAGTTAGAAATGTTCACTTTGTGGCAGAAGTGAAAATGCAAAACAGATTTCTTCCATCTGAATCTTGTTCCTCTATCATAAAGTTATATTATTTTAAACTAACTCAGTGAAGAAAATCAATAAATTCATTCCAGAGGTAAATGGGAAAAAATGATTATTTTTTTTTTATACAGGCCCAAATAGAATTTGTTGTCTAGAAAGCTCATTGAACCAATTTAAAATCTCATATTTTCACACTATATTGCAGGAATATGTCCATTTTGATAAAAATAATAGAAATACATTCAGGAAAACACACCATTGATGCATTAGGACTTTTCTGTGATCATCATAGTTTGGTATATATTAGTACCAGCATCATCAAGACTGGTCACTCAAATATCTGGTCCCGTTCCGATACTTCTTATTAGTATTTGTCCTGAAAATAGAACTATTTCTGAAAGTCATGAATCAACATGATTTACTCTCCTTGTGCTTGTTCCAAAAGAAAGACACTTATTTGTGGAGGTTATCTTTGAGGGATGTCAGTGATTATGCTGGTGAAAGTGTACCAACTGATCTACAGAAATAAAAGCTCTAATTTCTAGCATTTACTGATTTCTGTGGTGTAAATAGTACCACTATGGCCAACTTCAAACTACTAAAGTGATTAATATTTGGTTTGCAAAATCCTTGAATATTTAACCATCAGCTCTATTGAGACTCTAGGAACAGCCTTCAACACACTACTTGCTGGAAGAAACAAAGTGATTAGTTATTTTTCAGCTTTCAAATACTAGGAATATAAGTTAAAAAGGAAGAAAGAAGAAAGCAATGAGGGAGAAGGGGAGGAAGGGAGAAGGGAGGAAGGAAGAGAAACAACTAAAGGAAAGATAAAAGAACAGAAATTCACTGTCTTAGAAACTAGTGAGAGTTCTCAAAGTGGAACAAAGGAAGCCATTTTAGAAATCAACTTAGCATTGAACAAGGAGGTTTCCCGTAGTCTCAGCTTGGAAAATGCAAATGACTGGGGCTGGACCTGGGGCTGGGAGATCTACCTCCAAGATGGGTTTTCACTTGCTAGTCTGACCCTGGGCTGGAATGACTGAAGATGAGCTTTGCAGGAATACCATCAATGTCAAGCAGCTTGATGTTATTTCTTTATTTCTTTATTGTCCTGGCAAGACAATTGAGAATCAAGAAGAAATATTTGCGAGGGAGGCTGATGAGACCAAGTGTTCCAAGATGGTCAGGCAGAAGCAGCATAGTCTCTTATAAATCACAGGTCACTTTAGCATTACTCTGCTGGTCAAAGCAATCGCAGGGAAGACATAGACTTCACCTTTCAATGTCAAAGAATTTGCAACCATGTTTTCCTACTTCTGTGAAGAGTGAACATATAAGTAGTGCATCAGAATTTGTTTAGAGAAAATTTAAAATAAAAAAGTTAAAATATGTCATTTTTCATGATTGAGTGGAATAGCCTAAAAAATCTAAATGATAGTGGGCCTCCCTGTGGAGCTGTCCGCAATGCTCGATGCGAGTTCGACACCCAGCCGGGGAGAATCCCACATGGTGCGGCAGACGTCTCCTGCCTCGCCCGCTGCCCCCCTCAGCAGTGTATTTCTAATCTGCCTGTTCTGCTCCCCACTCTGTCTCTGGTGAGCCCTCTCGCCGCCCCACGCCTCTGGCCTGTACCCCAGCTTGTATGTATAAATAAATCAATCTAAAAAAAATCTAAATGAGAATGATAAGAAGTTCTATGCACAGAGAAGTATCTACAGTAAAGCTTCTGCTGTCAATATGAAGGAGGTAAGTGAAGAGTGTAACACAGCAGGGAGAGAAACTGGACTGGGTGTTCTGGGGAAGAGCACTGAAGAATCGTGGGCTTTGAACAGGTTTTACACACCGATTAACAGCATAACTTGTTCACTTAGAGAAGATGATCGCCCATGGTGCTGATTAATATGGACCAGACAATAGAATTTACTTTGAAGATGGCTGTCTTTAGGAGAATGCAAGAAACATATAGGTTTTGGCACACAACAGCTAGCATGGACGTGCCCATAGGTTGTGCTATGAAAAACAGTATCCCCCTTCCCATATGCGCATGTCCCAATGTCTGGAACCTATGAATATATTAGGATACATGATAGAGAGAAACTGAGGTTGCAGATGGAATTAAGTTTACTGTAGTCAGTTGAAATATTCCCTCCCCCCTCCAAATTCATGTCTATCTAGAACCTGTGAATATATGTTTATTTAGAAAGGCCCTTCACTGGTGTTATCATGTTAAGATTAAGACATACTGGAAAATAGACCCTCCAAGTCCAAAATAACAAGTGACTTTTTATGAAGAGGGAGTTTGGACACAGATGCACGAAAATGGAGAATGCTATGTGAAATTGGAGACAGAGTTTACAATAATGTGTTTACAGATAAGGAATATCAAAGATTGGGCCTCCTTGGTGGCGCAGCAGTTAAGTGCTGCGCTGTGGAGCTGTCGGTAGCGGCGATGCGAGTTCGACGCCTGGCTAGGGAGATTCCCACATGGCATGGCAGACCTCTCCTGCCTCGCCCACTGCTCCCCTCAGCAGTGTATTTCCATTGATCTGCTTGTTCTGCTCCCCATTCTGTCTCTGGTGAGCCCTCTCGCCGCCCCACGCCTCTGGCCTGTACCTCAGCTTGTATGGATAAATAAATAAATCTTAAAAAAAAAAATATCAAAGATTACCCTTAACCACTAGAAGCTAGGAAGTGGCAAGGAACTGTGCTCTCCTTGAGCCTTGAGAGATTTGGGCCCTATTGACCCTTTGATTTTGGATTCTAATCTCCAGAGTAGAGAGAAAATGCATTTTTTTAAATTATTTTCAACCACCCAATTTGTGGTAATTTGCTATCAAACTCCTGTATCATATCTAATCAGACCAATGTACTGACAAGTATCTTCCTAAGTGGAAGGGGCCAGAAGAAAGCATTAAGAGATGGCAGTCAGTATAAAAAGGACTTGACCTGATGTTGCTAACTTTGAAGATGGAGGAAAGGGCCATGTGCCAACAAATACATTTGTGTCTAGAAGCTGAAAGAGGCAAGGTAATATTATAGATTCTTCATTAGAGCCTCCACAGGACACAGTCCTGCTGACATCTTGATTTTAGCCCAGGAGGACCCATTTCAGACTTGTGACCTCCAGAACCATAAACTAATGAATGCTTTGTTTTAAGCCAATATGTTTACAGTAATTTGTTATAGCTGCAATGGGCAACTAATATAAGATTAATTGATACTTTGTTTGTGAGGAGATGACATGCAAGCCAGGGTAGTTTGGTGGGAAGAGATTTGGCAACATCAGTATCTGGGGAGTGAGGTCAGAAGAAGGTGAAAGATGAGCAAACTGGACACTGCTTCTTGATCAGAATCCAAGGAAGCAAGGAAAAATGGGTTAGATCCTGTTGTGGGCTGAATTGTTTTTCCCCAAAATTCATGTATACAGTCTTAATCTCAAGTATATTGGAAATGTGGCCGTATTTAGCAATAGAATCTTTAGAGAGGTAACTAAGATAAACTAAGATAAAATGAGACCAAATGGATGGACCCTAATCCAACATGGTTGGTGTCCTGGGTACACAAAGAGAAAAGGTCATGTGAAGACAAGGAGAGAAGGCAGCCTTCTACAAGCCAAAGAGAGAGTCTCAGAAACAGGCAGCCCCACCAACACCTTGACCTGGCATACCCACCCTTAGGATTTTTGAGAAATATGGTTTTGGGATATTTGAGCCTTCCAGTCTGTGGTACTTTGCCATGGCAAGTCTAGTAAACTAAAATAGGCCACAGATCCTTTGTCATCCTCATTTTCTAGTTTAGGGCAACTAAGACTCAGAGTAAGAAAAAAATGACTCCAGTTACACAGTTAGTTTCACCATCAGGGCTGGAATCATCATCATTCAATGTGGATATAATTAACTAAAGAGTATACTGGGGCTTTCCAGACAATTTTAGGTGAGATTTTGCTGTATAACTGCCTGTTTTCTTAATCTCACTACACTTGAAAATTCAGAATACCCTGTACTTATGTTTTTGGTCATTTCTGCTTAGAAGAGTGAACGCTAACTTATTTAAAAAAATAAATGTATCTTTGTGTTAGTAAACCATTAAATAAGATTCAATATGAATTTTAAATAAATGTGCATTCTGGTCTGTAACATGCACATAAATAGAAGCAGTTCGCTCCCTACCCCCCCGCCCCCCACTGGCCAGGACCCTGCCTCCTGCTAAAAGCAAAAAGTGAAGTGACCTGATGTGAGTGAGGAAGGGGCTGAGCACTACCTAGAAATGATCAAAAAATTTGAATCTGAAAAAGAAAATATTCATTAGACAAAGTCAGATATGATTTTCTTAAAGACTCTGTTTTATAGTAGATTTAACTGAAAGAATATACCTCTCACTTTGCTAATCGATTTTTTAAATATTCCTTTTCCTAAGGAGGATGGGATGCAGGAGGATGAGCCAACTTATGGCAAAACATGTCTGCCAACATAATTTTTTTGTATATATTTTTATTGTTATTTATGTCTTTTACATTTTATATTCCCCTTGGGTAACCCACCACCAATTCACCCGTGATCCATCTCCATGGGCCCTTGTGTTCTTTTCTACTCCACTTTGTGCCCTTATCCTCCCCTCCCCATGACACCCCCCCCACCACCACCCACTGAATGTCTGTCTCCTTTTTGGTTTCCTTATAGTCCTGTTATAAGTGAAACCATTTGATATTTTTCTCTTTCTTTCTGGCTTGTTTCGCTGAGTATGATCCCCTCTAATTCCATCCATGTCGCTGCAAATTGCATGTGTTTGTCTTCTTCGAATGCTGAATAGTATTCCATTGTGTATATGTACCACACCTTCTTGATCCAGTCATCTATTTTTGGACATCTGAGTTGCTTCCATACCTTTGCTATTGTGAATAGTGCCGCAATGAACATACGGTGCATGTATCCTTTTGGATTAGCAACATGATAATTCTTGCTTTGTTTAGTTAACTTGATGGTTAAAGCTGTCATTCCCAAGAAGCTTGTACACTAGACTTGGCTGCAAACCACTTCCTTGCTCTGTCCTTGCTCTGTCATCCTGATACCCTGCAAGGTATGGATATATTTACATATTTAATCCAGTTGCAAATAGAAATTAATAATAGATTTTATTAAATTACTACATTGCAAATTAATGAAAATTGGATTTTTTTCTTTTTAATGTATTCAAATCAAATACCCTCAGCCTCAGGTCTTCCAAGAAAAGTATGTGGGTTGCCTTCCATCCTGGGTGTGAGAGAGTAATCTAAGCAGACTAAATTATTTAAACTGGTCAGTTTGCTCTAATACATGCTAAGTAGCTCTTTAAATCATTAATGAGGGCATCAGATCCTTCAAAGTGGGTGGCAAATTAAAACATAAATCTATGCCGCCTTTAATTACTTTTAAAATAATAGAATCATATCCCAATCTTATTAAAATAAGATCATAAGCACTTAATAACTTAGAGTAGGAGAAGAGATTGAGCTTCCTGCTACCCAAAGTTCTGAATTTGAACACCTAATATGTGGGCTCATGTACTGTCTATGGGGCCTCCTTTGCTCCTGTAACATTTTTATATTAGTTCCCTTAGTCTTGAAAATAGCATTGGAGGAAGTATTGTTATCCTTCCTTTAGAAAAGAGGAAATACATTCAGAAATTTAAATAACTTGCTCAGCTTATATGTCTCTGAACTGAGATTCATTCTGTGGTCTATTTGATGCCAAAATCCATGCACTTTCCACTATATCATATTGAACCTTATTTCATGGTTTACTAAGTGCTTTCAAAAATATTATTTTATCTGAGGTTAGTAAAGCTCTACAAGGTAATTCCCTATTTTATGGTTGAGAAAACATTCTATTATCTGACCCCAAAGAATGCTATTGGAAAAGGCTTTTGAGTGCTTTCTTCTGTACCCCACGCAATGCACATACATGCACCCACACATTTCCACACGTGTGTAGGAGAGGAGAAAAAAAATTCCTTCTCTGTTTCCAGGTTCTTGACTGGAATCCCTGTCTTTTGGTAACAAAAGACATGTTATCAACAACAAAATTGAACGTTATTAATATGTGTATCTCCTATAGGTGGAAGAAGCTCAGGGATGTGTAAACTCAGAGGTGGCTAGGGCTTGGGCTTAAATACCATTTTCGGCAAAGCAAAGGAAGAAGGGTATGGGGGAGACTAGCTCAGGAAAAGTAAACTAAGTAGGGTGAGGTTTGTTGTGCATATTTAAGTTGTTGCCTTCTGCATTGATAAAGCATTTCTTGTGATTGTCTTTTTTTAAAGATTTATTTAATTATGCATACAAGCTGGGGTACAGGCCAGCTTGGGCGACGAGAGGGTTCACCAGAGACAGAGTGGCGAGCAGAACAGGCAGATCAGAAATACACCACTGAGGGGAGCAGCCCGGAGAGGCAGGAGAGGTCTGCCGAGCCATGTGGGATTCTCCCAGGCCGGGCGTCAAACTAAAGTTTCCGCTGCTGACAGCTCCACAGTGCAGCACTTAACCGCTGCGCCGCCAGGGAGGCCCAAGTGATTGTCTCATTTTGGAGGAGACACCTCTGCAAGTGGTGATTCTACTTATAAATATGAATTTCCCTTATAAAGGGTAATTTTTGCCTTTTTTAGTGTTTCTCCTGTATCTTCTATTTTTCAAAGTAATTGTGTTTGATAGGCATGTTTGGGATGGTGTATTCCAACATGCATATACATAGAAGCATGCACCCCCTCTCAGGACCCTGCCTCCTGCTCAGAGCAAGAATTGAAGTGACTGAAACCTAATGTGAGGAAAGGGCTGAGCACTACCTAGTAACTCACAGCCGAAGTCATGTATTTGCAAATCATTTCATTAATAATGAAAAATATGGTCAAATACTCCCAATTTTCTCTTACCTCATAAAGTACATGTATATTGAATTGATTTAAACTTCAGAGTGTTTTCTTTACTCGTATTCTTCACTGTCAGATAAAATTCAGGACACTGTTCTATTTGATTTACAGATAGGCAATGAATATTTTTTAAAGTATAAGTATATCCTAAATATTGCCTGGAACATACTTACACTAAAGCAGAATTTGTTGTTTATCTGATTTAAATCAGATAAACTTAAATTTAACTGATGTTCTCCATTTATTGGCAGCCTTTCCTAGGACAGAATTTGGAGAACTGCTGGAGGAGAGCTGACGTGACTCAAGGGTCTAAGAACTCTCTGAGACCATTGATCAGAACATCAAGAGCCCTTCTTGACAAGAGTGACCCCACTTAGTACCTTACTATTGTCTGGCAAATCATACAAATTCTCTTGTGCCTTGTGTTCTACTATAATTCTAATGAAAATAGCAATTACAGTTGTATACACTTAAAGAAGGAAATGTTTAGAAAGAAAACAAAGTTTTAAGTAAAGACCTAAGAAGAATAATCTGTATTATTGTGTAGGGTAAATGAGATGGTCAGGCTTTATGTCGTTGGCCTCTGTGGCTATCAATTGTGGCCTTGATGGTGCGAAAGCAGGAGGCTCTTGGGAGCGTGGGCTTGGGGCATACATGCCTGATGGTGGACACCGGGAGTGTGGTGTAGGCACGCATAGTGGGCACACCTGAGCCTGGAGGCTGAGGCTGCAAGGGCGGTGTCACACAGAGAATGGCTACAGGGCGTGGCTACAAGAGGACTACGAGACCACACGAGAACACCAGAGAGAACCCAAGAGAAAGAGTAAAGTTTGGCCATTTGGTGGGGGCTGGGAGGGCTGCCAGCCTGCAGGCCTCTGGGCCTCCCCGCCTTGCCAGCCTGCAGGCTTGCCCCCACAACAACTGGCAGAGAGAGAGCATTAAAGCTTGTAAATCCCAATAAGGGTTCCAGGACTCTTCTTTATCCATCTGCCCCAATAGGGAACCTGTCCTGTGCCTTGCTAGTACTGCAATTGGAGAGATGCTGGAATTTCTGATACCGTAAAAATCAGCCTTTATCCTCTGTATCAGTCAGCATTCTCAAATCTTAGCACACATCAGAATCACCTGGAAGACTTGATAAAACAGACTAGTGGGATCCACTCCTAGATTTTCTGATTCAATAGAGGTAGGGAGAGGGGTGAGAACTTGTATTTCAAAAAAGTTTTCAGGTGACCCTGATGCTGCAGGCCTAGGGAATGCAATACCAAACTCTAACTTCCTCCAATAATACTCAAATTAGTGATGAGGTCACCAGTGTGTAACTGAATTCGACTGATATTCTGGTTAAGGCAAAGATCCCTACCATCTGACCAAAACTTCTTCGTAGCCCATGTTCTGTTAGGAGACAGCAATATAATAAATCACAAATGAAAACAGGCTTTGCACTACTCTCCCTTCCTAGTCTTCAATTCTGAGCCAAGGAAAGGTGCTCCTGCTGGGAGCATGCATCCCTTCATTATCTTTTATTGTCACCCAAGGCCATGTTTACTCTGCTGCAGAATCACAACCTGAAAACGAGCCAGGAAACACTGTCCAGAACATCATCTTCCTGTAGGTCTGAGCTCTTAAAGCAATTGTGTAAGAAACATGAGTGTGTTTCCAGGAATTAATTTTTCCACAAACATTCCTTTCTGTTCTGAAAATAATTCTTCTGCTGAAGCTGTCATCACAATGAACATTTTGATGGTAAAATTAGGGCTCTGGATAATAACTCAGCAGTAATTTGTACCTTTTCCTTTCCTCTCACTCTTTCTCCCTTTCTTTCTGCCAAGATAAGGGACCATGTCACAGAAGTAGGTTTGTATTGTCATTCAAAAATAGTCTTAGAGACAGCAAGTTCAAACACTAATACCCGTTGTAATGGGGCATCCTTAAGGAATTTATATGTATGGATTTTCCAGACAAAGGAAGTTTAAGATTCAGCTCCCTCTACCACTGTGTCTGACCCACCATTATAAATTGAAATTCTTTTTCAAAATGTTTGGCACTGTTCTGCCCTCTTGTAGAGGCAGGAAGAGCACAGGCTCAGGTTCTCTACGTATTTGGGCAGACAGACCTAAAGGAGGAGTACTGGAGTCCTCGGTGGCTTTTTCAGGCTTTTAACTATCTTTTTTTAGAGAGGCAACCAGTTACAGGGCAGGCAGGGGGACCTGGGGACCAGGACGCTAGTAGGCTTCCAGCCCCTGGCGATTCTTCACTCTCTCTGGGCTCTCTGCTGCACCCCAAACGGTCCTCTGCCTCTGTGCTCTGTTCTCTCCTGCTGCCGCTGCTTGTCCTGCTGCTGCTGCTGCTGCGGCTGCTTCTAAGCCCAGTCTCTGGCTCAGGTGCGCCCACTCGTGCAAGCCCACGCCCTACCCCAGGTGCCCGCCATCAGGCATGCGTGTAGGCCTGCAGGGGTCTACTCTTGATGGGAGAGCAGAAAAACCTGATGATTTTTCATTTACCCGACACCTCTTTAACTAAATAAGGTCACCTAGATGCATCTGGTGTTAGTTTTGATTTAGTTTCGCTCGCCAGTATAAAGCCTGGTGGGTCATGGGCTGGTGGGGGTTGTTTAGCCAGTGACTTTTGGAATTCCAGCCATGTTTGTCTTTACACCTTTGCTGTCACTATGTACCTGGTGATGGGTGCCACAGCAGGCCACCTCAAATATGCCAGTTTGATGTGGAGATTATTTGGAGTTGAAAACAATCAAAACTCAGAAGATTCTGGAAATTTTTTTAACCTCCCACTTCACTTTGACAGAGGGCCTGTATGAGAAAGAGAGCTATTGCTAGAGAGAACTGCAAAGAGTTTGAGCTAAATGTAGTCAATTGGGAGAACTTCAGTGTCTGTTCACATTCCTTTCCGTGCCCTGTTGTCTCTGCATGGCATGGCTAACATTAGTTTATATTTATTTGCTCTTCCCATCTTCCTATGTGCAGTTGCCTTGCTCCTTTTGAAGCTTCATAACTCTAACTCCTGCTGGCACGTAAACTTTGCAAACTATAAATACCTGGAGCTCTTTTTATATCTTTGAGGCACCCAAACTTACAAAACTGAATTTGTTTTTCTCCAGTTAATCTCTCTTCTCTACACTGTTGGTTGTTCCTTCTTGCTATTGTTAGTTTCTACCAAGTTTTTAAATTGTTCATCTTAATTTACACAGTTCTAATTAAGTCAATTTGAAAATAATTAAATAATTCATGTTCCTTTAGTGGTTATATATTTAGACTTTGTGACATTTTTGTTTACTTCTGAATTTCAAGCTGAGTTACAATTGCCAAACAGGTTCATCAGTATAAGTTATTCTTTATACATAGCATAGAGGAAACCAACCCACTTCTAGGAAAGCAGGAAATTTGAATGCTTTTCCAACCATGGGAATGCCTTAGCACTGAAGCAATTATACCATCTTGCATATTAGGGTAAGGTGTGGATTATAGGGGAAAATAATGGGTTGAGAAAAACTGGCACACAGAGATACTATGAAGTAAGAAATATTTTTCTCTGGACCCCCAATCTCCCTTTTCCATAAACATGAGTTGCCAGATTAAATATGAGAATCACAGTTAAATTTGAAATTCTGATAAATACCTGAATCTTTTAAAAATATACGCCTCAAAAATTGAGTGGTCAATACATACACTAAAAAACTATTAAATACCTGAAATTAAAATTTAACTGGGCATCCTGCTTTTTTTTTTTAATTTGCTAAATCTAATCCAATGCTAAAACACATTCTCTTTTTTCTTTCTCCTCACCAAGCTATTCCCAATGGAAGATTTGTGAAGTTATACAAACTAAGCTATGAAATAATAGATAGAATTATAGTCATCATGGTTATATTAATTTAATAAAAGCAGAAATATTACGTAGAATTTTTCAACAAGTTTGTGCCAGGGGTTTTGAGGACAGGGATGACTTCTTGCTTTTGAACTCCAAACACGAACAGTTTCAGTGCCTCAAGATTAAATTAGGAATTTAGGAATTAGGACTTAGAAATTGCAGTTAAGTAATCTGGACATTCTTTGGACGTGGCTACTAGGAAGCTGTGAATCGAGATCATGCTACTTAACCTCATTCTATTGCCACATCCCAAACTACCCAAACCTAGAGGCTTAACCAACAACCATCCTATTACATCTCATGATTTTATGGGTGAGACATTCAGGCACATTTCTTCTGGATGTTTCTCTAGAGTTGTAACCTGTGGCTGAAATCAAAGACTGTTACAGGTGGCTCCCCCTAGAGGTGGGTGCTGGTGAAGATGGATAGTCCCAGGGAAACTGCCAACAAGTATCAATGGGAGTGGAGACTGATAAGAAATATAAGGGACACAGAAGCAGGCCTCAGGATTCAGTGTTTGGGATTCAGCTTTTGGGATTTCAGCATTTTTGGATCTTCAGCCATTCTGAGGTCAGCCTTTTCTGCCCCTACCACACCGATCTTCCAGAAGACTGTTGCAGGCCTCTGAAGGACATGGAGAGGCTTCCAGCAGCCAATCTCAGAGGAGAAAAGTTTGGAAGCTTTGCAGGTGGCCAAGTGACTGCAGCTGTTCTCAGCTTTGCTGCTGTTACAGCCTGGCAGGCAAATAGAAGACCCAGAGCTGGGCACCTCACTGAGCTGTGTGAGTGTGGGCCACTTGTCGGGCCACTCGGCTGCTGTAGCTGCTGTTTTGAGTGTTGCTTGCCCAAAGGTGTGCTCAGGCATCTCAGCAGCTTTGGGAGCATTTCCTGTTGTGTCTTCTGCTATCTCCATGAATTGGATCCTGGCCTATAGTCTGGCTGTCACACGTTCCAGGTCTGCAGTGGCAGGAAGATGCCATCTTGGGAGCATTTGTGTTTAGGACTTTAAAACACTGGACACTGCTTTGGGTGAGATAAACAGTCATTTGTGGCCTCAGTAACTCTTTGTTTTGCCCTAGTTTGTTAAATAAATCCCATTATTGTTGTGATCTGAATCTGAGTATTCTTGCAATTGTGTGCATGAGTGAAGAACTCAGACGGTGACTGGTAAACGATTTGGACACTATCCTCGTCCTTGGTCAGTTTTAGTGCCCCTTGCTGCCCTGTATCAGAGTTAAATGAGGTCAACTTGTAGGAGTGGTTAATGGCTGGTCTGGCCTGGATGGTTTAAGATAGCTTCACTCACAAGCCTGGAACTGATGAACTGGTTTGCTCTCTTTCTACTTGGTGAGATTAGACTTCCTCACAGCAGGGTAGTCTCAGGGCAGTTAAATGTCTCAGACTCCAAGGGGAAGTGTCTTGTCAGGTGGGAATATCTTCCTCTGTTCTCTTTGGTTTGTCATCCAAGGAATCTGTAAATAAAACTGATAAAAGGCAGATTAATGGTAAAAGAAAATTTATACATATAGAAGTCAACAAAAGTAACTGGCTGATTATATATTTAAATTTAGAGGTTACTATCTTAGCAGAAAAAGGGAGAGGGAAAAGCTTTTATGAGAACAAAATGGTTTCTTTAGGAAAGATAACTGGATTTTCAAGAGCACAAACAGTGCAACAAGAAAAAAAATTACACATTTTGCTCTGTTTTAAAATGCCTACCTCTGCCATGCCAGGGTCACCTCAAGAGGTTGGAGCCAGCAATGACTGTGAAGAGCCCTATGGCAAGAAACAAACAAAAAGTCTGAAAACTCCCCAGACCAAGCCACTGTCATGTCTGCAAATTGCAGGAAGGGGCATGAGATAAATGGCCTAACTGCATGCTCCCATCTATAAGGGCACATTTGAGAGAAGAGATACAAATAGCCTTTGCTCCTTACATCAAGCACAAATAGCTCTGACTAAATTAGCTCTGTAGGGTCAAGGGGTTGATTGGAAGTTATGAACTGTGCTTCTCCTTTATCAATTAACTAAATTTGTTAGAAACCAACCTCCTTTACTTAACTAAAAATGTTAGAAATTAGCTATATGTCTTCCTCCCTTTGTTAAGACAAATAATTATGTATTCTTCATTTGTATGTAATTTGTCTATATAAATTAAGGGCAAAATTTCCGAGGACAGAAACCACTCATTCAAGGAAACCTGATAGGGGCTCCAGAGCCTGGGTCCTCAGTTGATTCTGAATAACCTCTTCAATAAATATCTCTTTTACTAAATTTTGAATTTGCTTCACAAGGGTGAAATAAAGTTTGTAATACTGTTTATCTAAATATGTATGTGAGGTTTTGTGGTCTTGTTCAGGGCCATAAAACTCTTGGAAAGGGAATCTGTGGTATGTTTATTCTAGTCCTTTCTTCCAGGGAGTGAACCCAGTCCAGAGAGAAATCTGTGGGAGCCTCATTTTCAGAAGTTACTGCTTTTAGTCTGATACAGGGAGCTTCAGAAAGACTTTTTCTGCATCTGTTAAATCTCAAATGTTTTCACGTTAAAATAATTTTCATACTATCTCTGAGGACCCTGTTCGGTTTTCAGTTTCCAAGAATGCAAGGCATAGGCTATAAGACTTCTTTTCACTAACCTCACAAGACATGTGGCTTCATTTCTGCCACATTAAATTAGTTGAAATGAGACTCAGACCAGCCCAGAACACCAGGAGCCGTGATTCACAGAGGGGTCTGTTTGGAGACTGGTACCACACTTCCTGAGATTCAGTTTCTGCATAGATCGAATGGGATGAGACTATGATATGTTTGTCAAACTTAAAAAGAAATGATATAAATATCTTTTTGAAAATATTGTATTTCTATTGCAATGCATGAGATATCTTGAGTCTAACTTGTCTATTATACCCATTTTCTGAAATTTTCAGGTAGTATTTTATTTATATATGGCAGAATTGGTATTACACACTAGTTAATAGATTGCAGAATTTTATACATTCAATTATATATGCATATATATGTGTATATATGTACAATATATAATCTACATACATATGCCATCTACAATGATACTAGCTAAGTTCCATCCTTGGAAGAATCAAGAAAATAGTCACTCAAATTATTTTCTGGAGAAATTAATCCTGTCATGGAATTTCAGCTTAGAAAGGTTGAACTAGAAATTTGTAATCACTATGAAAGCTGATCTCAGTCTTATAATACCATCACTTTAAGACGGTATATTACCCACATACTGAAAATCAATTGTAGATGATTCAGAAAAGACAGAATTTGAATTTTAAGTAACAGAAACATGTTCTTCCTGATGCTATTCCATTTCCCAGTATATCCCTCTCTCCCTGCCTCCCCCTTAAATAAGGGAGGCCTGTATCCCAGGAAAATCCCTGATGTTTATCCTAACACAGATGACCAAAGTAAAGCTGGAAACCTGCGTGCATATAATGCAGAGAAGTTTGCTCTGCTATCAAATACCAAGAATGCCCAGGAGTTTCATTTTCCCTCTCAACATACCAGAAGAAACACCTAGTGTTGCTCTTGAGAGAAATGGTGGCAAATGTGACTGAAGCAATCAAGAATCATCATGGATTTTTTTGCCTAGCTAATTAATATATTTTCCTAGTATTATTGGTAAGTGTAGGAAGGACAAGAGGTTGCCACTAACCTATTAAGTTGGGGAAAGTATTACCTAAGGCAAAAGCAAAGGTTTGTTGTTGTGGAAATTTCAGTGTTAGGAGGAAGTGAGAGGCTATGTTGGTCAAGAAAAATGTAGCTGATTAAGGAAAGTTGATTGTTCTACTGACACTGAACAAGTCAGGCTGAGGTGTGCATTAGTTGAAGCTCCCCTTGGAGATCACCTGGTGAGAGAGCCTGGCAGCTGGTGTTAGAAATGCAGAGGCTGTTTCATCAAGAGACTTTTCTGACTTTTAAAATGTCCTGGAGACAGTCCCAGATGGCGTACTTAGTAGGAAAGCCATTTATTTATAGTCGCAAACACTTGCAAGCATCCTTAATGTCCTCATGAATAGGAGAAGAAACTCATAGTTGCTCCCTTGTGGTCAATTTGCAAAGCACATTAATTCTTTCAAGCTAAAAGAATGCCATTCAGAACTTGCTTACTCATATTGCTTATGATAGGTGTTGGGTTTTAGACTAATGAAGGTAATTCGGGGAAGAAGCTGACTGGTTTACCATGATGAGATGCTCTGAGCTTAGAGTTTCTTAGGCTGGGCTTCCTGACTGCTGTGGGCTCCAGCCCTGCCAGACCCAGACTGACAGGCATTCTCCAGGCCTAGGTAGAAGGAGTTGGAATTCCAGGAGAAAAGGACGTAAAACTGGGTGAAGATTTTTGGAAACATGAAATGTTATTTTAAGAGAGGCTGAAATTCAAAGGAAGTGTTGGGGTTTTCTGAAGAGTAAAGAGGGACACAAATAGGAAAATAAATGGGAACATTAGAGTATAACATAATGAAAATAATGCAATCTCTGTGACTTGAGATATGCTAACCACTTTGACCTTTAAATTTATTATATTTATTAATAACATGTAAGATGCTTAGTTTTACTCACCCTGGAGTCTCTGGGCATCATGTCATCTCGGGATAACAGTGATTATAGACAGATGTCTCAAGAGGCAGGCAGGTTCTGATCACAAAATTCCTGCTAGGCTACCTAAAGAGACTTCTTTTTTTTTTTTTTCTTCAGGTTTAGGATTGAGTCAAAGTCTTTAACAAGGCTTGTAGAAAAAGTAGGTCTTTCATATGTGGAAGCAAACACTGATGATGACAATACAGAAAGAAGATGTAGACCCTGTTGGTAAAGAGACGAGAAGCTAATGCATTAACTCTGATAAAACTCTTTAAGAGATAAATTGTGGCAGAAGGAATGGAGGTGAGAGGTATCCATTTACTAACTGAATGCATATTTGATGAATACCAAATACAGAGTAAAGGTGTTAAGTTTCTACACTGGAAACACAGGGGTGAATACTACAGTTACTTGATGTCCAGGTGTTTGTATTCTAGCAAGAAAGACAACATTAATTACCTAGATTAATGATAGAATTTTTTTCAGCTAGAGAAAATACCTTGAAGAATGTAAAACTATGTGTATGGGAGAGTAACTGGGCCAGGAGGCCTCTAAAAGGAAGACAATAGAGGGGCCTCCCTGGTGGTGCAAGGGTTAAAGTCTCAGTGCTATCAAGCTATCAAATACCAAGAATACCAAGAATCCCCAGTAGTTTCATTTTCTACTGTTTCATTTGCCACTGTGGCATGAGTTCAATTCCTGGCCAGGGAGCTAACCCACAAGGTGCAGCTGACTTCTCCTGTCTCGTCTGCTGCTCCCCTCAGCACTGTATTTCAGTAGATCCACCTGTTCTGCTCCTCACTCCATCTCTGGTGAATCCTCTCACCCACCCTGAACCTCTGGCCTATACCCCAGTTCTTGTATGCATAAATAAATAAAATAAGTCTTTAAAAAAATAAAAGGAAGACAGTGGATCTAGGACTTGATTGATAGGAAGTACGGGGGAAAGGAAATCATCCCAGACCCTTTGAATTCTTCTAGTCTGGCAAATAATCAAGTAAACATCAGGATAGGTTGATAACTGAAAAAGTAAAAAAAGAAGTTTAACATACCTTATCTACCTCCTTTAAACATGGAGCAAACCAGTATGACTGAGTATCTCACCCAAGTGACTTCAGGTGCCATCTTAAACAGCTTAACCAAAGCAAGGGGGAGGGGGTTAGTGAGGGGGGAGAAGGAGGATCAGATTGAATGCAATATATTTAAAACCAAACTCCACCTTTTTACCATAACATTGTATCACCTTAATATGCTGCATGGTTGCTATAAGGATTCAATTTAATTAAATGAAACAAGGAAATATAAATAGATTGACTAGCATACTTCCTGGCATATCCAAGACACTCAACAAGTGATATCTGCTTAATAATTGTGTAATTGTGAAGAGTAAAAGAATTTGGATGAGACTCTTTTTGTTCTAGCATCTGACTGTGGCCCTGACCTTTCAGAGATTAAATCTCATATCATAAATTACACACACACAGTGAACTCAATAAAGATGCACACATCCTATGCTTATAAGAGAACAAATGAGCAGTATTCTGATTATCAATGGAAATTCAGAGAATCAGAGACTGGAAAGCGCAGGGAGTTAGCAATCTTCTTTATATAAGAAGGTGGAAGCTATGCTGGGCGGAATTTGCATGGTGCTTAAATGGTTAATGTAATTTCCCTAAGTATCTCGTTTACAATAGACATTAGCTTAGCACTTAGATGAATATGACTCATTTAAATGCTCAAAACCATGAATCATTCAGAGTAGCATTATGGGTAATTTTAATGAAGCATCTTTAAAGTCTCTATTCCTTTGTTAACTGCTTCTATTGAATTTAAACAAAAGTCCCATTTCATTCCAAATTTAAATCCAAAAATGATTTGATCTTTTCTTCCTGCCATTTTGCAACCACTGTAATTCTAACAAGTGCCTAGAATTAAGATGTGAGTCATATCAAAAAATGCATTTGAAAATGAATGAAATACCACAGCAAATGGAGATGACAGGGAGATTTTAGAGTGACATAGTAGTTAAAACCTTTGATCTGACCCTCTTCAATTCCTTAGATCCTACATTGCAGTGATTTACAGGACCACTTGTTTTACTATGTGGAATATTCTAACAGTGTAATTCCTATAGAAAGGGGAGGTTCCAGATTCCCTGCCCCACCTAAGGAAGGGTGGAGCTGAGCAGCAAGGGGAAGCTGAAAAGGACTTGGGAGAGAAGGCTGGAGGGAGAAGACTTGGAGGAGGCACGTGGAGCAGGGAGACATGTGAAGAAGAAGCTGCACTTACTTCTCAGCCTTGGACTCGTACCAGAGACTTGGGGGACATGGAAGGAGACACTTGAATGATTTTTGATTTTGTTCTTTTCCTTCCACACTTGTTGGGCCCCTTCTGCCCCTTTCCTATTGGTCCCCACCAGAAGATGCCTTAGATTTGTGTCAAGCTTTTGGGCCTCAGTGGCCCTGCTTTGGGCCAAACCTGTTTGGCTGGGCATTTTCCCACAAGGGGATGGGTAACTTTGGGTGTTTCATTGGAAACTATTTTAACTATATTTTTTCTCTTCTCTCTATTGCACACCAATTGTGTTAAAGTTCTTTTCTGCTGAAGGTCTTACACACTAACAGTATGTTTTGTCTTTATGTGGTGGATGGCACAACCCATTGAGAGTGTGCAGATTTGGGAGTCCTTGGGTTCCCCTCATTCTGCCCACTAACATTGTGTAGCTAGAAAGAAGAATAGAAAAAAAATCAGAAGGTCAGAGGTAGCTCACACCATACAGGGGACATAACAGATGTGTTTACATGGCTGTTCACATCGATCAAATTTCATCAACCTAGACAAGGTAAAAAGGTACATATACCGCAATAAACTTGACTCTTCAATTACATATTGATAGAGCTCCCTTTTAAAAAAGTGGTTCAGGTCTGTTTTATTTTCCACTCATAACTGTAAGGGCTACAAACTGATTTTTGTTTCAATATTGCTCTCCTTGTCCTACATCTAACTCACTTCTCTCCTAGTAATTTTTTGATTAATTAATTAATTTGTAATTGAGATAATATCAGGGTACCCCCTTCAGATATTGCCACTGTAGTGCACCCACCACCAAATAACACACAGTCCACCATGATTGTCCATTAGTCTTCCTCCTTGTTTATTCTTACCCTTCCCTTGCCCCCTCTCAGCTTCTGGATGCCTCAGTTCTGTAATCAGCTTTCAGGGGTTATCTTTTAAGCTTGTCTTTATCTGCCTCTTAGTTAATTTACTCTCTAGTCCACATATTTTCCCAGTACTTCTTTAACTGCCAATTGTCCTCAGTATGAATAGTCCTTCTTGACCTGGAACACAGGACTCATAAAATGCCTTCCTCCATCTCTTATTTTATGTTTTGTAGCTTCCTGCTTCCTGGCTAACACATTTATAATATATGCTGCTACCACTAACACAAATTCACACATACTTACACACACACACACACACACACACACTATTGGGAATGAAGAACTTTTCCCTCCAACCTTTAGATTGAATGCCTGGGATCTGTGAATTGAACTGTTAAAAGATGAAAATTAGGAAGAAAAATTTATTTATATGCACACATGGGAGCCACTGAAAAAAATGCTCATTTGTTAAATGGTTAAAGTTGAAGTTTTAGATACATAACTTACTGGGGGGAAGAGAGATGGGGAGAAATAGCTTCCCTGGGAAGAATAAATAGGCTTCTTTAGGACAGATGAATGGTTTTCAGAGAAATTAATGAGAAAAAAGAAAGTTTATAAAAATCTCATAGCTATGATTTTTATAGCCCAAAAGAAGATGGAAAGACCACTCATACCTGCAGAGACAAACATCCTCTCGCTGCCCCACGTCTCTGGCCTGTACCCCAGCTTGTATGCGTAAATAAATAAATCTTAAAAAAAAAAAATCTCACAAGCGATCTATGGTAGGTTTACTCTTAGTCTCTCTCCTGGGGGTGGAAGCCTTCTTGAAGAGAGAATTTATGGCAGTCCTCTTCTGAGAAGTTTCTGCTTTAAGTCATATAAAGAAGTTTGGAGAAGGTTTCTTTGTGCATCTGTTGAATCTCAAATGTCTTTAGCTTAAAATAATCTTTACACCAACTCTGGAGTTCCAAATGGGTCCCACAATGCAAAGGGCTGTATCTTGTCTCAATACATTTGCTTTCTCTGCTAAAATGTCCTCTCCTTTTCATCTGGTCAAAACCTACTTATTATTTAAAGCTCAATTTTCTCTGACATCCCAACCCATGACTGAACCCACACTTCCCCCCGCCTCACCCCCCGACCCTAAGCTAAATGCCTTCCCCTGGGCTCACCTACACCCTCTGCAAAGTTATGTTTGTGCTTTTACCTCTGTTTAATGATTATTTCCTTATGAGTCTTTAGACTGAGTCCCTCTGTGAGTGCACTCAATGTCTCTGCTCACTTCTGACATCAGCTCCAAGTTTGGAATCTCTCCAAGCTGCTTGCATCCTACCTTGGACTCTATGCTTGTTTTTCCTTTCTGTGCACCAGACTCTCTTCCAAAGCCACAGAAACTTTGAAGGGAATGTCCTGGGAATATTTTCAACAAATGGGGTAAGGGAGCCTGTGGATTTTGTCCTTCCACAGTCCCCATGTCTCATACACCCTGCCACTTCTCTTCAGATGTATCATGCTGGGGCATCTTCTATATAAGATACTGTTTCAGGAAATGAAGTGCATATTTATACAAATGGGTATAAAAGTGCATAGTCAAACCCAGATTGTCTACAGCAGCAGCCTCAATGAACACCGTTATATTGGTTTTTCCTCCTTCTGTGTCTCATTTACCTTCCCTTCCCACCCTTTCCCCAAATCCTATTCCTGGCATCACTTCCCAGATAAGTCAGATTAATACTACATCCAAGTTGTGGTCTCTGGCTCTGCTTTTTTTGGGGAACCCCCTGAAAGATAAGAGTCTTATTTATATATTTGGTTATTTACTTTTGTGGTACATTTCTGGTTTTCTTTTTATTTTGAAATAATTCTAAATGCACCGAAAAGTTGTACTAAAAGAGTAGTACAAAGTATCTCCCATTTGCTCTTTACTCAGAGATTCAATCAAATTTCTCCTTTTACCAGATTCTGGGTTCTTGAGACCTCTAAGAAATAAAAATAGAAGTAGTGCAGACTCCAATCCTGCAGATAGCAAGCAAGAATTTACTAAAGCTTATGTAAGTCAGCATAAGGGAATCAGAGTTGGGGACAGGGTCTGTATTCTGCTACCCAAGAAACAGGTGGAGGCTTCATTTAAATAATTTTAAACCAGCAAAATTAAACGGTTGGGGTCATTTCTCCGCTCTCCGCTCTCCACTCACTATATGACATGACTTATTCCAAAAGCCACTGATGAAATTCCCTTTCAATAAAGTGGAGGAATTGCCAAGAATCTGTATGGAAGACCTAAGGCATTGGTGATGTGTTGTGAGTCTGAGACAAGAGGAATGAGGCATTCTAAATAAAGAGGCAGCTAGACAGGACTCCTGAGAATAGAGGAAAACCAATTTTCACTCTGGCTGCCTTAAATTCAGTCATTGTGTTCTACATCTCTCCCCAGTCTTCCTAAGGTCTCAAACACAAGGTGACATGAATCATCTGTGCGATCATTAAATATTTCCATTATCCAGGATCGGGCAAAGGAAGACATTGTATAAATGAAGGCCCTAAGGAAGTGCTGACACGACTAAGAAATGATAGCTTAGTGACTTTCCAATGACTGACCAAGGTGTCCGTAAGTCCCATTTCTGCAAAGCATGTTTTTGTCATCAGCCTCTTAGTTTAATGCTTAGAAGCAGTAAACAAAATACAAAATAAAAAAGATGACAAGCAGCTGGCTAGTACCATCTAGTGGTAGCAGAGAAATAATAACTTTAAAAAAAAAACAACTTTTTTGAAAAGGGGAAAAAGGAGATCCAAACCTTCCCTTCCTTTCCGGATGCACTGATGGTTTATCAAAGTGCTAGCTTGAACTTTTTCTCCCTGGGAGAAGAACGTGCCAATTCCAAGAATACTTACCATAGACAACAAAGTGAAAAGGCTAAGATGCTCTTTCAGATAAAGTCATCTCAATGCTTTGGAATATGGGCTCACAGAGATGCTTACAAATTTCCCTTTGGTATCTCTTGTGGTTGGGGGTGGAGTTGCTGGTCCCTGTGGAGAGGTTGGGGGTTTCCTGAGCACTTGTTATTCTAAAGACAAACATTGGATTCAATCCTGACCATGGCAATTGGTTTGAGGGTCTTTATTTTTTCCTGAACCTGCCTCTTTTTCTCCTTGGCAGAATTTCAGAGCAGCAAATGCTTGCACTGCCCTTCTTTAAAGGTTTTTGACCTATGCAAATGTAGTCCACACAGCACATAATCATCATCACTACAGTTTGTTCAATACCTACATACCTACTGTGTGTCGGGCACCACAGTCAGTGGGTCATCTACACTCACTAATTTCAAGCTTGAAACTACTTTGAGACAAATGTTCCTGGAATCCTTCACATTTTAGGAATAAGGCTCAAAGAAATAATGTGACTTGTTCAAGGTCACAAAGTTCACAGTGGTGATGTCTGTAGCCCTATAACGTACCTGTTAGTCACTGGAGAGAAAGTACTCACTGCTTAAGGCATGGTCCTTATTCTCAAGAAGCTTACAACATATTTTTTTTGACTGTACAAGAGTAAAAATACATAATGAGAGCCTCTGTAAAGTGGATATGTTTCTGGAGATTGCTAACTATGGACAAGATTAAACATGACTCCCTTCCCCCATAAAAATATCCTATTTATGTAGCTAACCGGCTCAGAAATCTTCTGAATCTCTCTTTCCATTCAGTCGTCTTGGTCTAAATTCTCCCTGAAAGAGATTGTTGGTGGACATACTGTCAATGGCTCAACCTGAAAAGAATGTGGGACAGAGCTACAGCTGGAGAAGAAGGAGAAAGCACACCCAAAGTAAAGTTCCACTGTGTGACAGGCATGGAACCTTCTCATACTGCCCCTGCATGCAAACAAACATGTATGTGTGTGTGTGTGCACGCGCACACACACACACACACACACACACACACACCAGTGCTCACTCAGGGTACATTGCAGCAGCAGAAGCAGCCACATACTTCTTACCTGAGACATACAATCTGATCAGAAAAACAAGTATGCAGCTACTAATAGCTCCCTTCAAAAATCTTGCCTGAGTACAAAATGTAGTGATATAGCAGGTTGAAACTATTTTATGACCAGGTTTTTCTGACCACGACAAAACAATTAATTTACTCAAATCCAATATTCTAAGTCAAAATATATTAAAGGTAACTGTGATTCCCTCTCCCAAGGTGAGATGACACAAAACATCCTTTAGGAAGCTCTCGATAGAAAGAATACAATGATGATGATGTGCTTGTTGAGATCCGGGGGATTGTGGGACATCTGAGGGCTTGAAATGCTCTCTAAAGAGCATTTGGGGCACAGCTTCAGTGAGAACGTGACGAGAAATAGAAATGTGGAGGTGAATAGCAGGAAAGAACAATTTTATTACGCACTGGAAGAACTCAGAGATATTTCAGAAAAACCACCTCAGGGAATGTCAGGTAATATCATTAAGTAAATATCACTCAAAGATTGTCAGATTTTAATGAAGACCCCCTGAATGTACTTTTATTAGATTTTAAGTGATATGCTCAAGAGGCTCTGAGTGTGTTGATGTAAGTTTATTTTTTATAAACCTCTCATTTGCGAATCATCCCCTTAGAGAAAGGTTATGTTGATATGACCCCAAATTACCAAATTACAATTAATTCGGGGTGTGCAGTAGACCCAGAAAGTGATATTAATTGCTTTGTAATTGAATTATGAATAGGAATGAAATGTAGGCTTGTGAGGAGTCAGGAGGTTGAGGCAGGAGGAAGAGAATTTGTGATTATGCCTCAGCTGATTCATCATCTGGGACTATATAGCCAACTCTAGGATCCTAACAATTAGTTAATGAATCTCTTTTGAAACCTTAGGTTCTAGAGACAGGTTTATGCACTGACAAAATAGTTACAGTATGTGTTTGATGAGTTTCTCTTTTTCCTAAAATGATTATCACTCAGGGAAAAGGGAGTTTCACAGGAGGTACTATTGCAAGTACTTTATTTTGAATAATAAAACCTATTTGGGAAAGACACAAGTGCTTGATACACCTGAAGCCCTGTTAACTTTGAAAACTTTTTTAAAAATAATTCTTCTTTTATTTATTTATTTTTTAAAGATTTAAAGCTGGGGTGTAGGCCAGAGGTGTGGGGTGGTGAGAGGATTCACCAAAGACAGAGTGGGGAGCAGAACAGGCAGATCTACTGAAGTACACTGCTGAGGGGAGCAGCAGGCGAGGCAGCAGAGGTCTGCTGCGCCATGTGGGAATCTCCCTGGCTGGGTATTGAACTTTTGCTGCAGTGGCTCTGGATAGCTTCATAGTGCTGAATGCTTAACCTGTTGCACCACCAGGGAGGCCCTAACTTTGAAAACTTTTTAAGATGAGCTGACAGAATTGATGAGAAAAAGGCAAAGTTTTAACACAGCTTGCTATACCCTTGTGTATATATAATTGTGTGTTGACCTCATAATTTCAAGTGTTGAATATAAGGAGTAAAGGTCACTTTTGAGAGCAATACAATGGAGATTTGCAAATAAATACCTATAATACAAATCTCTCTCGCTCTCTCTCTCCATATATATATTCCTGAAAAAATAAATGATTGGTGTTCTTCCATCTTAGGATGTGATTTTCACCAATGATATCCATATAAATTAAAAAGAACTGTCTCTGTCTGTCCATCAATTTAGTATGTAAAAAAGATAATGGGCTTTGAAAAACAACTGTTAGGACCAGAAATGTCAAAAAAGAAAAACAAAACAGTAAATGAAGGTAATGCAAACAAAATGTATATGAGGAATTTGAATTAAATTATCTCTAGCACTTCAAGACTGGACAATTGCAATATTGCTAAATTAACACTCTAAATATAAATATATGATTTTAAATAAGTATATAGAACTAAATGAATCAGAAATTGGTATTTTTCCTATTTCTATTGACAATATTAATATTTCAGTTAGCCAAAAGCCTTTCAGAGGGAGGTAAAAAGAAAACACAGAGAAAGAATTTTTTACCATTTACCCATGACAAAAAACATGGGAAGGCCATTTCTTATCTCTAGGTGATATTTTCAAATGACCGGTTACTTTGTGTGCACTTGGAAATCCTGCATTGTAAAAGGATGTAATGTTGTGAGATTTCCTTTGCAGGTGGGCTCTAACTTTTCCTACCACTGATTCAACATGATTCTGCTCCCAGAAATTAGCCTTAAGCCTATGTTTTTCTGGATGGTATGAACATACAGTGCTTCTAACCCTGGTAAAGGAGCACACAGGTCAATGCCTAGGAATACTGGGATGTATTAGATTTCCTCTTGAAAACTTTTAAATTATATGGCATAAGTAGATTTGTTATTTTAAAAAGTGTCATGTTTAGTCTATTCCTTTTTGTGGGTCCATGTGTGGCCCAGTGGACACCATACCCCCAGTTGAGAAGTCTGATTTTGGAGTCAGAAAGAAATGGTGACTGCAGCCTATAATAGTTTGATTTTGAACTAGTCATCTAAACACTCTGAACTTTGGTTTTCTTACCCACCCAATGTGGACTTTAATACACACCTTGACATCTGTAATGAAGAGTAAAGGAAAGGCCAGGTAGAAGAAGCAAGAAAGTATTGAATAATAAGACTTATCCAGGATTAGGACTTTCACACTCATAGGCCTAAAGTGGCTAAGATTTTAACTCCACACATGGCAGCTGGTTCTTAGAGAGATTTAGCAACAAAGTCATCCATTACATACTTAGTTTAGGTCCAGATAATCTAGATTTAGTTTCTTTGGTTGGATTCTTGGCACTTGGGAATGGAGCTCCCTGAGAAGATGACTTACTTTGTAGAAAAGACAGTGAATGTTTGGAGCAAGCCTATCCTTGATCTTCGTAAGCTCCCATCCTATCTATCTTTGAGTCTCTGCAGTCCTTATACTCATTTTTCCCCTCCATTGAAATCCTTTTTTGAAGATCAAAAAAATTTTTTTAAGATTTATTTGTGCATGCAAGCTGGGGTACAGGCCAGAGGTGTGGGGGCGGCGAGAGGGTTCACCAGAGACAGAGTGGGGAGCAGCACAGGCAGATTGTCGGAAATACACTGCTGAGGGAAGCAGCAGGCATGGCAGGAGAGGTCTGCTCCGCCATGTGGGAAACTCCCTGGCCGGGTGTCGTACTCGCGTCACCACTGCCAACAGCTCCACAGTGCAGCGCTCAACCGCTGCGCCACCAGGGAGGCCCTGAAGATCAAAATTTTAAGCGGATCATGGGACATGGTATGTGTAGGTATTCAAGAAATATTTGTTGAATGAATGGATTACATAGTAAATAAACCACTGAGTTAAATTAGGTTTCTATGACATTTCTACATTTAGTTCCTGTATTATTTTTTTGCCACTGGGAAAAGAATGATCACAAACTTAGTGACTTAAAATAGCATATATTTTTTGTTTTCCAGTTTCTGTGAATTGGGGTCTGGGCCTGGCTTAGCTTATACTTTGCTCAAGGAATCATAAGACTACAATCAGGATGTCAGTGGGCCATGCACCTTTTTCAAGCGCGGGGTCCTCTTTCAAGCCAATGTGGTTGTTGGTGACTTGGCTTTTATGTGGGTGTATATAGGACACCTAATTCTTTGCTATCTGTCCGCAGGGTGCCACTCTCAGGTTCTGGAGGCCTATTTGCCAGATGACCCATTAATGGGACATTTTAACAACATAACAACTGACTTGAGGTCAGCAAGAGAAATTCTTGCTTAGGTTTACTGAGACAGAGACTAATCTGGGGTAACAGCGTTATGGGAGCGAATTTGCCTACACTTTACCAGTCTTTTGGTTAGAAGTAAGCTAAGGGCTCTTTCACATTTAAGGAAAGGGGATTATACTTTGATATGATTCATTGAGAGTGCTCTTAGAGTTCTACTATTATAATTCATTTTTTGCTTTTAAGTCTATTATTTTCCTTTGCAGATAAATATGACAGGAAAATCATCCCATTCTCTATTATTTAAACGAGCTCTCTCTTGGCTCCAAATTTTTCCTAGCTTTTAAGAGCTGGTTGAACACTTTCCAGATTTCATTGTTACATTAAAACTATCCCTTTAACAAAGAGATGTTACCACTCTTAATATTGTGATGTAAATTCATAATGCCATGGTATATATGGTATATAGAAAATCACAACTGTAATTTTAAACAAAAATTGATTCAGCTGCAATCTGTTCTACAATTTACTTCATTACTTAACAATTTGCCATGATCCTTCCAATGCCATTAAGTATCCTCTTATAGCATAATTTATAATTGTGCAGTATTATATCATGCGGATACCTCATGATTTATTTCGCTCGTCAAACATTTAGATTATTTCCAGTATTTTGCTATTATGAAAGTTCTTTAATAAACTTTCCCATAGTAATCTTTGTCTATGATCATAATTACTTTTTTTAATATATATTTTTATTGTTATTTATGTCTTTTACATTTTGTATTCCCCTTGGGTAGCCCACCACCATTTCACCCGTGATCCAATTACTTTTGGTGGGATAAATTCCTAACAATCAATTTTTTTGCATTATACCATATGTACATTAAAAGAAATTATTTGAATTACTAAATTGCACTCCAGAAATAATTTACAGTTTAACTGTGAGAATATAAGGGTAACCAACATGGAGAGCTATGAGTGTGTGTGGCATTTTTCTCTTACTTTCCCAGCTTATTTCTATTTTTTTAAAGATATAAGACTAATTTATATTGTTTTGAAGAGGTAACAATTTTCAAAAAACTCCCTATAGCATTAATTTACTCCTTTCTAGTTCCATCCGTCTGAGATAGATATTAAAAATTTGCTGTCATTCTTTCTAAATCATCCTCCATGGATATCCTGTATCTTTTCTAATTGAGTAGCTGAAAAATGACATTTCATTGTTGCTTTAATTTGATTTCCTGGATGTACAGTAAGTACAAATATTTTTTCATTAACCTTTGAAACTTGCATTCATTTATTCTTAGATGTTTGTTTTTTCTTTTCTTTGGCCATTAACCATTCTGGTATCAAACATTTATCACATTTAGATGATTCGGTTTCAAAATTGCTCTTAACTTTTACATTTGAGTTTATTTTTCTTTGCTGCACAAAATATCTTTTTTTCATATTGTTTGAGAAATGCAAACTATTTTAAGAGATCAAAGACCATTCCAAAAATGTCTTTTGATTTCAAAATATTTGTATGCCCAAGTGACAACTCATTTATTGCAAATGAAACTGTATCGTTTAATTCCAATACATTGCAGGTATTTAAAATGTACCCAGTATAATTCTAGTAAAATTTTATGTATATTAGAAAAATTCATAAAACTATGTTCAGAAGACAGTATCTTTCCCTACTTTGACATTATTTCTTCACTTAGATAGTTCATACATCTATCATATTCTTTAGCTCTGAAATACACATTTTGACTATTATTAAACCTGAAAGAGTTCATATACTTCCTAAAATTATCCAGGCATAAAACTAAGAGTTAGATGTGTCGAATGAGAGGCTGACACATTTCTTATTAGTGTAGGCAAGGTGGATTTCCCTTTTGGTTCTTTGATTTCTTAAACTCCAAAGTTCCTCTGTGAGAGCTTCAGATTTAGAGAGAGAGATGAAAGGTAACAGGTAGAGCTTAGTAGAGTTAGCTTTCAAAGCCATTTTTGTGTGCTTTTTCCTTTTTCCTGGACATGGGTTATAGAATCTAATTTACAATTTTTACAAATCTGTGCTGAAGACAAGGAAATAAGGAAATTAAAGGGTAGTCTAGTCTTTATTGACCGTGACGTCTCTTCCTCTGTGGCATTAAGCAGCAAGGGGTCTTTCTGCTCATTCTCTGGTTTGGGACACTGCGCTTTGGAATCTCTCAACAGACCTTCTGTTTTCAGACTTTTTTAAATACTAGGATGGCCATTTACTAATGAGAAAAATTTATTTCAAATGTGCTAGTAGGAGTGCTACTACCAGCGACTGGAAGATAATACAAATTCAGCACAGAAAGAAATAGGATCACAGATCCCAGCGCTGAAAACAACTAAGAGGGCAGCTAGGAGAACCAATTGTTTTCAGTTTGGATAATTAAGAAATTTGTGCATGGCAAATTTGAATTATAAAACCTGTGAATGGGAGGAAGCAACTACCTTTTCAAATAGTTCTATTAAATGTAGCTTATAAGCACAAAGGTACTATGAGATTATTTTCAGGATTTGTATGTTTATATCATTTCATAATGAAAACAGAATGATTTTTAAAAATGTGTATAGGGTAGAGAAAAAGAAAATATTGATGTTGATGTTCCCCAACAACAACTTTCAGTCATGTACTAGAAATCTTCTTAATAATCTCTTCTGGATAGTAATTGAGCAGGTGCTCAGTGCTGTCATTTTCCCTCTTAACAAGGCCATAGACCCTCCTCTCATAACTACAGTATTCCTTTGACAGCACACTGGAGGATGATCTAGAATAAATACAGCTGAGAAAATTAATTAGGGCATGTTTAAAGCCTAATGGAAACTGGGCCAGCCCTAAAGAAAACCATCACCCCAGAGAAGGGAAGAGGTAGTAAGTGTAGTTAAAAAATAGACTGAACCCAAACATCAGGATGGAAAACTCTAGTTACTTAGAAAAGCTCTCCCACCCTCAGCTTGCATATGAACCAGAGAAGTGATCTCAGTCCAGTCAGCATGTGGGTCCCCATCCTTTGTCCAACAGCCCCTCTGTCATCTTCCAGCTATGGGGTAGGGGGGGTGGGGGGACTAATTTTATGGGTAATATTTATTTCAATGTGGAAGATGTTATATTTGGGAAAATGTTACATTTAGGCTAAATAACAGCTTCATTTCTCTATGAACTTAATATTTATATATTTTCAAAATATATGCTTAATGCTTTCTATATACTATAAAGAAAACTGAGCCTATCAAAAGCTTACAGAGATTTTTCTGCTGTTTACTCATAGGAGTGCTGTGGTTTTATTATTTTTTAAAGATTTATTTATATATGCATACAAGAACTGAGGTGTAGGCCAGAGGCGTGGGGTGGTGAGTGAATTCACCAGAGACAGCGTGGGGACCAGAACAGGAGGATCAACTGAAGTACACTGCTGAGGGGAGCAGTGGACGAGTCAGAAGAGGTCTGCTGTGCCATGTTGGAATCTCCCTGGCAGGGGATTGAACTCATGCTGCAGTGGCTGTGGCTAGCCTAATAGGCTGAGACTTAACCCGTTGCGCCACCAGGGAGGCCCAAAAGTGCTGTGGTTTTAGCGTTAAGATTAGTTCTATGTTTTGTATTGAATTAATTTTTATGCATAATGTGGTGTGAAAAAGATATTTATCTTTTTTCCCAACTAGATATCTAGTTGTTTGAACATCATTTGTTGAAAAGTCATTTTTTTTTCACCCAGGTAATTACCTCAGCACTGTTGATTATCTATTTGACCATAAATACGTATCTATTTATGGACTCAATTTTGTTTCTATGATATAGAACTGAAAATTTCTGACATTTAGATGATGCTGTTCCATCATAACTAAAAATGTCTGACGTGAATGACGTTATTGAAAAAAATGTACAAAAATGTCACAGACTGGGAAAAAATATCCACTATAAACATATATAACAAAGAACATGTAACTCAAATATGTAAAGAACTCTCAGAACTCAGAAGTGAACAACTCATAAAAATGGACAAAAAATTTTAACAGTAGTGTCACAAGGGAATATATACAAATGACTAATAAACACATGAGAAGCTTGTCAGCATCATTAGTCATTAGGGAAATGCAAATAAAAACTTGCTCACCCACCAGGATGGGTTGGAAATCTAGATACTATCAAGTCTTGGTGAGGATATAGGTTGAATTTTGGATATTGACCTTCATTAATTTTATCTTGAATGCACAAAGTTGGTATTTTGGATGAGAAGACAGATTTGTTTTATTTTGCATATAACAATAACTTGTTAAGTCCCTTGCCCCATTTATAACCCCTGTGGCAATGCAATGAAAGTCCAGTTGAAAAATGCCCTATATAAGTGGACCCCTACTCCATAGACAGTATTTGGAGACACATGAACTTTCCCCATTACATACATATGTAAACATCAGATGGCAGGAGGAAACCTTTGACTTGGAGATGGAATGGAAGGAATACTGGATTCCTACTCAAAAGTTTTGATATATAAATAGTCTCTCTAATGATCAGATAATCTTCCTTGTCTCTAACTTGTAATTTTCATATATAATTTATAAAATATGTATCTATGATTTTTAATTCCAAAGTCAAAGGGCTCATTTTCCCTTGAAATATAAACACATATATTCAGTTAGATGATTCTCTTTGGAATTCCCTCACTACCCACACATTTATAAACTAATGCTGTAAGACCAGTATTTAGTTCAGTATCTCATGTTTTAGCCCCTATTCTGAAGAAGCAAAAATAATGTGGAATAATTAGAACTCACATTGAAACCATTTTGGAAAAAATTTTGGTAGGATTTAAAAAATACTTCTAAGTTTTTCATTATAAAATTGAATATACAATTACCATATGACCCAGAAATTCCACTCTTGAGTATTTACCTAAGAGGATGAAAACATCCATGTACTTTTTATTTATTACAGCCAAAAAATAGAAGCAACTCAAATTGGAGCCATGATATTCATGGTGGACCCTTCCCGTTTCTACTTATCTTGCAAGAACAGCAGCTCTTGTGAAAGAGAAACAATGGAATAAAAATAGCTTAATATAACTTAAATGGAGAGAAAAACAGGTTTTTCATAAGTTGATAAGTTGTGTTTCAGAGTGAAGGTCCAGAAAAGCAGCATTCATTGTCCTCAAAGTGACTTCACACTGGGTGGAGGGCAGGGGAAGGAGGAATGGAAAATGCCACAGGAAAAAAGAACTAAAAGACCTGCTTCTGGTTAAATGGACAACATTCAGACACATTGGTCACCCACAGCCCCATCCTTGCAAAGACTGATTTGAGTTTTCCTTACATCTCCTTGCAATATTCTTTTTTTTTTTTTAAGATTTGTTTTTTTATTTATACATACAAGCTGGGGTACAGGCCAGAGGCGTGGGGCGGCGAGAGGGTTCACCAGAGACGGAGTGGGTAGAAGAACAGGCAGATCAGAAATACACTGCTGAGGGGAGCAGCGGGCGAGGCAGGAGAGGTCTGCCGCACCATGTGGGATTCTCCCCGGCTGGGCGTCGAACTCACGTCGCCGCTGCCGACAGCTCCACAGCGCAGCGCTTAACCGCTGC
>PVIJ01008801.1:0-42079 GCA_004024925.1 Scalopus aquaticus
GGAGATGGATCATGGGTGAATTGGTGGTGGGTTACCCAAGGGGAATACAAAATGTAAAAGATATAAATAACAATAAAAAAAATGTGTAAAGCTTCTAGACTGAGTACGATCAAAGAAATAGCTCCTAATAGTTCCAAATAAATTCACCGTGGCCTGAAAAACCGGAGACCAGATGAACACGTATTAATACATGAGCAGTCACCTGATACTGGTGACAAAAAACAGACACTAATACATGAGCGGACCACAAAGTGTTAAGCTCAGTCCTTTACCTTCTTCTCAGTAATTTTATAATACCTTTACATATGTCACTGAATTTTTATTCCATTATAATTGGAGCCTCCCTGGTAGCACAGGGGTTAAAAGTCTCAGCACTAGGAAACTATGGCCAGCCAGTGAGGCATGAGTTCAATCCCCAGCCAGGGAGCTAATCCACATGGTGCAGCAGACCTCTCCTGTCTCACCCACTACTCCCCTCAGCAGTGTATTTCAGTAGTTCCACCTGTTCTGTTCCCTACTCTGTCTCTGGTGAATCCTCTCACCCCCCACACCTCTGGCCTATACCCCAGTTCTTATATCATAAATAAATAAAAATGAATATTTAAAAAATGTTTCATTATAATTGTCTGTATCTCTCTAGTCAGAGTTTGAAATCCTCCAGGCAGAGGTATGTCCAGTTCATCATTAGTTCCCCAGAACCTAAGGCAATGGTAAGTGCTCAAAAAACATCTGTTGAATAAATAAATGTATGCAGTCCATGGGTAGATTACTGGGTAGGTGGACAGGTAGATGAACATATAATTGAATAGGTTTACATACAACTTAAAAAATAGCTTTTTTCTCTTTTTTTTTTCCTTTAAAAGGGAGGGGAGAGGAGGGTTATGGCTGAATGAAGGTAAAGGTGATTTTGTTAACTTGTTCATTCAAAAAATATTTATTAAATACACACCAGGACTCACCTGCTAGTTTTAAAAAGTTGGCAAGGACAGTTCTAAGTTTACCGCATCCAGAAAGCATTTTCTTACTTTAGCTGTTCACTCTATAGAACCATTGCCAAACGTCATCACCATTATCACAACCAACACATTCCCCATGTTTTGCATCAGTCCTATCAATCAATGAACCAAGGATGACCTCCTAAGGTTTCCATGACCCAGGAAATACTGTCTAAAAAAGTTTGAATCTTCACATTAGTCTGTGTTAAGGTCTCAGAGTCTTCAGTTTTAACCAGCAGTCACATAATGTCAAGGTTGTTAATACAGGAGTCACATTTCAAGTAGGAAGGACCTAGACTCCAGTCCAGCTCCTCAGAGCGCTCTATTTGAGAATACAACCTTCTACAGCAAATCTAAATCTTCCAGCAATATAGCCATGAATAGGGACATAATTAGGGAGAAAAGTACTTGGCAATCTGAAATTAAATTGAGTTTCAGACTCAATGAAAAACTGAATGTGATTTATCTTATTGCAAAATTCTATTGCCTAATTTCTAGCATGAGATCAAGAGACCATGGAAAATGCCATATTCAGGTTCCAGGGTTTAGGACATGGAGATATTGAGGGGCATTAATCCCCCTACTGCAATTTAGTAGTGCATACTATTGGTACATATTAGTACATAGTAGTACATATACCCTATCCTAACATCCCCAAAGCCTTAACACATCATGCAACAAATAAAACTACATTACCTGGTAATAAATACCTACTTATTTTCATTGACATTTAATTTAAGGTAGCTCATTTTTCTGTCCAGCAACCAAAAATCATAATGCTGACTGATAGAACATGAGACAGTGTAGAAGAGGAGGACCAAGATTTGGAACTTTGAATTTAGGCTTTTCAAAGGATCATGGGATAAAATCACTTCTGGTTTTCTCCATTGTAGTGAGGTATTTTATTAGAACTATCTTCTGCTCAAATTCAAGAGTATGGGGCACCCTACCAAGTCCTAAGCACCTTCATTCCAACAGAGGGATCAGTATAGATCTTTGTAAAACTGTAAAAGTCCTATCAGTTAAGAAACCTAGAATCACCAAATCATTCCCTTCAATTAACATCAATATTCAAAGAAGATTAAAAGAAAATCACTGTTCACCCAATGATTAATTAATGATAATTCCAGTTAGTAAGTTTACTTTAGGTCATATTTTTATGATGAAGCAGTTTACTTCGTGTATTATTTATATTTACCTCTTCTTTATTTTTTAAATTTAGTTTTCTGTAATATCCATGGCACAGAACATCTACTTAGTTTGTCTTTTAGTCTCAGTTCTCCATGGTTGTACTCATTCATTTTCCTATGTTGTCATATGACTTTTTGTTATAAATAAACTTACAAATATAACTGTCTCAGAGTTAACAATTTTTCTAGCCTAAAGATACAGAAAAATATTACAAAGGAAAAAATAAAGTTGAATAGACATTATTTTCAAGCAGCAAGTTTTTCTGAAATTGCCTATAATTCCAATTATGCTTTGTCACACATGGCATAAGTCTATCTAGGTTGTACCAAGTCGAAAACAGATGTACAATAGAAGATGCCAAAGGAGATTTATAGCAGCATTGTTAAGTGTCCAAACACATCAATAAATTAGAATGATAAAAGAAATTATACTTCTAAAGCATTTTGTAGCTTGCAAAATGGGTGTTTTGCAATTTGGTATTAAGTCCCTCTGGATATATCAAATGCACAATTTTTGACTTTTTGTTGGTGGAGTTTTGTTCCCCCTGGATTTTCTTCTGGGGACTCTTGAAAAAGTCTCCTTTGACTACTGGTGAGATTCTTCCCCTCTAGTGATTACTTAATACTGACAACCTTAGCCAGAGGGTTTGACATTCAACCCAACAGTCCTTGTGTTAGGCTAGCTTTCTCCAATCCAGGAAGTCATCATGGGAAGGATCTCAAGCAGTTCCCACTTAGAAGTTTCTTAAGTCCTTGGGAAAAGTTCACACATCCTCCTCCTTTATCAGCAGAAGTGCAGTAAATCAGGGGCCTCCCTGGTGGCAGAAGGATGGCAGCACTGTGAAGTTATCACCAGCCACTGAAGCACGAGTTCAATCCCAAGCCAGGGAGCTGACCCGCATAGCATCGCAGACCTCTCCTGTCTCCATGCTGCTCCCCTCAGCAGTGTATTTCAGTAGATCTGTTTGTTCTTCTCCCCATTCAGTCCCTGGTGAATCCTCTCACACACCCCCACACCTCTGTCCTATACCCCAGCTCTTGCATGCATAAATGAATCTTTAAAAAAAGAATATTGTGTAACATAATGACTACATATGTTATAGTACCTGACATATATAACATATTTATATTATAATATAAACATATATAGTATATTTATACTATGCTATCTAATATATTTAAGTAAAAACCATAATATATAAAAACACAGAAAGTTTACTGTCTGATATTTAACAAGAAAGGTGATATAACAAGTTCTTAAGACAGTTAGAGACTACCAAGGATCAGCATACATTTACAGTGAGCCTTCAACACACAAGACAGAATCAAAAGATGAATAAAAGGAGCAAAGGAAAAAAAAAACAAAAGGTAGATCAGAGGGGAACTCGTAAATAACTGATACACAGATAGGAAAATATATTAAAGCAAGAAATAATTAAAAGGCACAACCAAAAATGAATAAAAAGGGGCTTTATAGGGGGAAGTTGAATAGGCAGAGCACAGAGGATTTTTAAGGGAGTGAAAATACTCTATATGCTGCTATAATACTATATACTATAATAATGGTTACATGTCAGTATACAGGCATCCAAACTCTTAGGCACCCAGAGCGTAAATTATGGGTTTGGGGTGATTATGCTGCCACTAGTAAGTGCCAATGCATGTTCACCAGTTATTATAAATATACCACCCTGGTGGGGGATATTGATAAAGGAGGGTAGGAAGAGGCAATGCATGTGTAGGATCAAGATGTTTATAAATAATCTCTTTACCTCCCCCTTAATTTTTCTGGGAAACTAAAACTGCTCTTGAAAGAAAATCTCCCCTTCAATAAATATATAATGAAAAATTTAAGAAAGAGTTTTTAATGATGGAAAGCAACAGTAGCTGAGACAAATACTCAATAGCAAATTTGGAAAATAAAATTAAGACAACTTCTAGAAATAAGAACACAAAATGTCAAAAAGCATATTAGCATATCAATAACAAAAACTGAGCCTCTCTCCATCAGAAATTTCAGAGGACAAAATATAGCTATTACAAACAACTTCCCTGAACAGAACACACAGATTTCATGTTAAGATACTTCACTAGGATCCTAGCAAGAGGAGTTGAAAAGTAGCTCATACTGTAACACCTCCTCTCTGACCCGATCCATGAGTAGTTTATTTCACCTCAAAAGTCTACTAACCTTGAGTTCACTTTTCCTCCTTTACTAGAATATTTTCAATGCTCCTAACTAAAGGATCGGTCCCTGACATTCTCAAAAGGTGTTATCCTTTATCAGGACATAACCTCTCCTTTAAATGAAAGATCGATCTTTCTTGAATGGGCCTGACTATTCCTATACTTGTTCCACCTGCCTCTGTGACCTCCAGTCCATTCTCTTTGTCTAGTATTTCTGAATGTTTGCAATTCCAAATGTTTTAAGCCTCAGTAACCCTTCAGAGACCTTTACTATGCAAATCAACCTTTATTCACCTCATTTTTCTAAAGGGTCTCCAATTCTCAAGTCCATAAATAACAGATTTCATGTAGCTATTGACCAAACACACTTGAAGAAGCAGATAAATGTGGTATTAAAGAATAAATTCCATGCCCTGCCCCATGGCAGACTATGAGATTTGGTCCTCTGGCCCAGCTTATTTTCTCAAGAAATGTGAGCTATTTCCTATGTACACACAAGTCCAAACTCAGTCAGATGAGGATAGATCGTGTCAAATGAGAACAGATACTGTCAGATGAGACAGTTCTAATTCTCTTATTTGAAGAGCAATGAAAGCAGACAATTGAGTTCGAGGGCCAGGATTTACAAGAATCATTTCTAATAGACTTTGCAGTCACTTTCTCTCCAAAAACAAGGAATGATTTCTGAGCCAAATTTTAGGCTGTACATGGTCCCTTTTGCTTTTCACAATCTTAAAAAAAGACAATGTGACATGTTTAGAGGACAGTACACTTGCCATTTATGCCCTGTTCCTCTTGCAACACAGTGGAAGGTAGTAGATGTGGCTGTATCAGATGCTAAGTGAGCAGCATACAAATGACAAAGGACTAGAATAAAGAAAAAGACTGAATAAAAGAAGAACCTTTTCAACCTAGAGATGCTGAGATAAAGATTACTATTCTCTTGGAATTTTAATGAATTGGTTTCATCACTGACCCCTGGAAAATGTCAGTCCACATTTATATGGAAATGATAGGACACACTCATGCTTGTTAGCTGCAGTTTATCACACTAAAAACTGCTGTGTTATTGAGCTGTAGCTTTTTGTCTTTCCACCTAAACCCTCCTCTTCCTTTCTCCCCCCATCTATCTACACACACACACACACACACACACACACACACACACCCATACACACACAATCCATTTACCCCCATTGGTACTTCAAATCTCATGATTTCATCTGAAGCTTAACAATTGATAACAGGGTTTCAATAACATGGCCAAGTTCGACTTTCGAAGAGGTTTTGTGCTAAATTAACACAAATATGGACCAGTCAAAGACCTCTCATGAAATGCAAATTTGGACACAGATTTGCCATTTCATTTTTAAGTGCACCCAATAAGAAATGAAATGAAATGAATCTTTTACTTATCAAACTGCTTAAACTGAATCTTTATACTGATCCACTAGAAATAAGTTAAACTATCCATTGCCTGTTTCAAACAGGCATTGGAGGTGTACTGTATGACAACACCAATATCAGTTTATTATTAATAACAAGTAACTGTTACAGTTGCTGTCTTTTAGCCACACTGATCTTCCTTTAACTGTTGAAAGCACATTATACTAAATAATAAAAATACACTTGACCCTTGAAAATGTGGGCTTGAACTGCTTGGTCCACTATTATGCAGAATTTTTTCAAAAAATTTATCAGAAAACATTTTGGAGATTTGCAACAATTTGCAAGACTCACAGATGAACCAGGAAGACTAGAAATATCCAAAAAATTAAGAAAAAAAATAGGCATGTCATGGATACATAAAATAGATGTAGATAATAGATTTATTATGATAAAATACACAAAAATCTATTGTTAAAACTTATCAAAACTTACCCTGGGCAAAACTACTGCCCTTTGCGGGATTACATCTTAAGTGCATAAAGTTAACTTTAGTGCACACTGTTTACTGTATTAATTTTGTAGCCACCTCCTGTTGCTCCTGGGGTGAGTATTCACTTAAAACACTGTGTGGTGCTAATCATCTCATGTGCTGATTTGTGAATCACAGTAAAAAGTGATCTCTTGAGGTTCTTGTGTGTTATTTTAGTGTAATACCGTAAACTTTGAATAATACCAGGGGACCCATATGAAGTTCAACTAGTGACACTAGAAGTGCTCCCTAGAGACAGAGCAAAGTCATGACATTACTTCTGAATGGCTCGATGTGTGCCTATGACAATGTAAATGTAGGTGCCGACAGATGGACAATTCATCCTGCAAAACAGGATGCAAACTCACAGTATTGAAAAGTAGAGTGCAGCGCTGTCGATGTCTTTTCCTTATGATTTTAACGTTTTCTTTTCTCTAGTTTACTTTATTATAAGAATGTAGCATATAACACATACAACAAACAAAGCATGTGTCCACGGGCTCTTTATGATACTGGTAAAGCTTTCAGTCAACAGCAGGCTTTAGTGATTAAGTTAGGGGAGGGTTAATTTCAAATTTTATCACTGTCTGATCCTTTGTTTGGTTTCTCTAAACTCCACACATAACTGATTTTAATTGAGGCAACATTGCCTTACATTATTGCTAGTATTTTGGAAGTACTGGGTCCCCCCTCTAAGTATGCCCACCATAGTGCACCCACCACCAAATCATTCATAGTCCACCACCATATCCAGAGTGCTCTCTTCCCTCTTGCATCAAAGCAATTGTATTTGTCACTGTAAATCACCTAAGGTTAAAATAGTTCATCTATACAAGGGCATCAGACTATGTATTTCCTCAGGGACTGTGCTAGCCCTTACATGCTAACACCTTCTCCCGTGCTCATACAGCATTCTTCCTCAGTCCCGCTGTCATTACTGTGCTGTCTAGAATCAGTAATATTTGTTTAAATAGCGTAACATGATTATGAGCATTCAGCTGTGCAACAATATCACATAACATCCTTTCATAATATGCTAGAAGCTCAGGAACTTAGTCATATGCCCCTCAATATCACTTCCGTGATCCTTAGACATATTTCCAGTCATCCCCACAAAATAACTCATCATTAATTTAAGCATTAGAAACATTATTCCTGATATTTTCATGGTTTCTTTCTTCTTATTAGTCCAAATCCCTTTGTTTTGCAAATTGAATTCCTTGCCTTTCATACAAGACTCTTCTCTTTCCCATAAAACAACTCCTAACAAAAGACTCATTGGTTTCCTGCTGAACCTCTGTATACCCAAATTGGCTAGTGGTTTTAGAAAGTCATAAAAACAAAGCAAACCTAAAATACCCTAGTATTCTGGACTGGAAAAGAAAGGAAAAATAGTTGAGAGAAAAGCAGAGAAATTAGAGTGGAGAATATTTTTGACATATTAAAAGTATGTCCAGGGCAGCTCAAATCAAAAGAAAATGAGAACAGATTTCTCAGGAAGCCATGAGATTATGGAGAGAGAATGACCTGGCTCTGGTGACTTAAACACAAATCTCCAGACTGAAAGATTTTCCAAAAATTATACAGAGACAGCCCTCAATTGGAAAAAGTCAACATTCATCTTTGTTCCTCTACCTCTTAGCTGCCTACTTATTTGGGTTTCTGACCTGATTAAATAAAATTTATACTTGATCCAGGCTTGCTGAGTCTGAAAATGGTACCATTACCACCCATTGGAAAAAGGGCTTAGGAAGGTGGGGTACATTGATGACTTCCACCTACAAAACTTGAGTTTACATTTCTAGAGAATGGAAGAGAAAGATGGTACCAAGGAGTCACATATACAAAGGTAAGTGGTACTTCTCATTTTAATCTTTTGAGGAACCTCCATACTGTTTTCTGTAGGGGTTAGACCAGTCTACATTCTCACCAGCAGTGTTTGAGGTTCCTTTTTTTCCATGACCTCAACAACTGCTGTTGCTGCTTTTTTCTTTTGAATGGGTCATTCTCACAAGTATGTGATAGGAACGCCTTGTGGTTTCGATTTGCATTTCCCTGATAAGGTATGATAAGAATTTTTTTCTTATGCATTTTTTTCTTTAATTATTTGTCTTCTTCGGTGAAGTGTCTATTTAGCTCTTTTGCCCATTATTTGTTTTCTTTTTGTTGTGTTATAAGAGAACAAATCTTGCTGTTTGTGACAACATGAATAGAACTGGAAGGGATCATACTAAGTGAAATAGTCAGAAGGAGAAAGACAAACAATGGATGATTTCAATTGTATGTGTAATATAAAGAAACAAAACAAAAGAACAGACAAGACTAAGCCAAACACATCCTAGAAATATGACTAGAGAATTGAGGGTACTAGAAGGGGAGATCAGGTGGGAAACAAAGAAAGAAGGGAGCCCACTGGACTATGGCAGAGAACTATGTGCTTTGGTGGCGGGTGTGGTGTATTAATATACATCGGAAGAGATATGAACCTAGTCCCCTAAGCCATACATAGTGTTGGAAACCAATGTTACCGCAAATAAAATGTTACAAAAAAACAAGCAACAAAGGAAAATAGGTGTTCCATTGATCTTATGGACAATGGCCAAAACTCAAAATCAAAGCTAAAGATGCAGAGATTTGGGGGCCTCCCTGGTTGCGCAGAGGTTAAGTGCTGTGCTGTGGGGCTGTTGGTGGCAGGAAGGCGAGTTCAACATCTGGCGGGGGAGATTCCCACATGGCACAGCAGACCTCTCCTGCCTTGCCCACAGCTCCCCTCAGCAGTTAATCTGCCTGTTCTGCTCCCCACTCTGTCTCTGGTGAACCCTCTCGCCACCCCATGCCTCTGGCCTGTACCCCAGCTTGTATGCATAAATAAATAAATATTAAAAAAAAAAAGATTCAGGGATGTGGGCAGTCAAGGCCAATAAACTTCTGGAAAAAAAAAATAATATATTCGCCCAAAATGGAGACTGTCTTCATTAGTTTTCATTAGTTACCAAGGTGAGTGGCAATGGGCTTTGCTTTGTTTCCTTTTCTCTCTGAAGTGTGAACTGCTGACATATTTTCTGATGTTGTGTTTTTACTGCAAAGATAGTGCTGCATCCTGCCTGCCATTAGTTGACTATTTGGAACCCTAATGCATTAATGGGTATTATGCAACAAAGGTGTAGAAAAAGAACATGGAAATTTTCACCGTTTCTCTTAGTGGCTTGTCATAGTAAATGGATCATTTCACTAAAAGTGTGGTCATTAGAAATATGAGATGGGAGAGAGATATAATGCCACAAAGTAGTTCAAGGCAAAGGTAAAAATACTTGAATTTTTTTCTAATAATTACTACAATCATGGATTGGAGATAAAGAGACACAAGACAAAAATGTGAATTTTCAGATCGTAAAACCCAAGGAGAAAAAAACATTTCTCTATAAATTAAGTAAGCCCTGAAAATTAACACAGTCAAAATCTGGGATCCAAAAACCAAGACATTTCTAAAATAATATATTCTGTGGGGATAGTAGATATATTTTAAATACTACTTTCTATTTCATTATAAGAAAATAGAAATAATTTTCACTTTTTTATGTTTCTTCTACTTCTTATTGATAGATATACAAATATTAAATAATTGTACTTTATGTGTGTTTCTGCTTTTCTCATATTTGTTATCAGTCATTATTTCACATTCCTGCATTGCTTTCAGACACAATGCTTTAATTGTTTTATAAAATTCAGTCATTCAAATATATCATATTTTATTCAACTATTAGGGGAGACACCATGTTCCCTGCCCCACTTCCCTGCAGCCATCTTGGACTAGCTACTGGAAACTAGGGGGCAGAGTTGAGCAACCAGGTGAAGCTACGCAGAACAGAAGGCAGGGAGAGGTTTCCTGGAGAAGGGCAGCTGCTTCTCTGCTTTGCACTTGCCCAGGGACTTGGTAGAGATGCGTAGAGACCCTTGGGAAAGACACATGGGTGAGAGACTCATGGGGAGTCTGACAAAGGCAGCTGTTATCTTGATGCGGTCTCCTTTTGTTCTGGCTTTCTGGTAACTGCTTCAGAACCACCAGAAGGTACCTTAGACTGGTGGCAAGTTTTCAGGTCTCAGTGGCTCCACTTTGGGCCAACCCTATTTGACTGGGCATTTACCCAGGAGGGATGGGTAACTTTGGGTGTTTCATTGGGAAACGATCATCCTTCTCTTCTCTTTCTGGGCACATTAGTCCCATTCTGGTTCTTTTACACTATGAGTTGCTTTGTCTTTGTGCAAACAGATGCCAGACTCCTTCAGAGAGTACAAGTTTGGGGGCCCCAGGGGGCCCTTAAGTCTGCCTGCTAACATTTTCACTAAGTTTTGGGAAAAGAAATGGAAGAAGAGGATTGGAAATACCACTAAAATTAGGAGTCTTTCTAACACTGGCCAGATACATATATATATACGTGTGATGGTTTTATGTCTCCATAGGACACACACCAATTTGAACACTGACTTAGTTAACTGAAAGTACAACTTTCCTACAGGACTTTAACTACTTTTCTTCTAATTATCTATTAAACCAGACTTATCATCATTCCGGATTCCTTGTAAAATTTCCTCGTATTTGTTATCAGTCATTATTTCACATTCCTGCTTTGCTTTCAGACACATTGCTTTGTTTTACAAAATTCAGTCATTCAATATATCATATTTTATTCAATTATTAGGGGAGGCACCATGTAAATAAATCTTTGACACATGTTCAGTCTATATGTGTAGGAAAGTCAGTATTAGTATTTGAATTTTCTGAAAACTATATTTTGACAATGACATTTTTCTTAAAGGTCTGTTCTATACCTACCACTTTCCCAACTCAGTGTAAATGTCAGTATCTTATGAGCCATGGTGACATAGAGAGTTAGTATACAACAGAAAACAGAAAATTGAAAATGTAAAGAAACACATCACCATGTCTCTAGTTTCGCTATCATAGATGCCCACATTCATATCTAAAGAAAGTTTTGGGGGGGTTTTGTTTGTTTTTGTTTGCTTTTTTACCAACCCCACTCATAAACCTCAATTCCCTTTTAGTAACTGAAAACAACTAATCTTTCCACTTCAAGTTAACTAAGTATCTTTCCACTGAAATCAACTTTGGAGAAGATATTCAGTCTGTTTAAGATTTAAACCCAGTCAACACAAACTTCCATCATCTTAACAAGGCCATTCTCAAGTCTCAAGTACCTTCTCTTTCCCCTCCTACCTCGGTTGGTATGGGATGTAAGGAAAAGCTCATCTCACCCCATAAATCTCAGAAAGGCATTTCTTCTCCAGTTGTGTCCTCTGAGACCTCAGGTCTCAGCTGACATCACTGTTCATATAAATGGTCCCACCAAAAATCTTCAAGGCATCGAATCTCTCTGGTGGCGCAACGGGTTAAGTGCAGCACTATGAAGCTATCCAGAGCCACTGCAACACAAGTTCGATACCCGTCCAGGGAGCTTCCCACATGGCACAACAGACCTCTCCTGCCTCGCCCGTTGCTCCCCTCAGCAGTGTACTTCAGTCGATCCTCCTGTTCTGCTCCCCACTCTGTCTCTGGTGAATCCTCTCCCACCCCACACCTCTGGCCTACACCCCAGTTCTTGTATGCAAAAATAAACAATCTTAAAATAAAAATCTTCACAGCATCTTACTGGCCTTACAGTAAAAGAGTTAAGATCCAGTCTTTGTTGTGGTCCCAGAATTCTTATAACCTCGCTGTCTGAACAGTATGCACATTTATCCCACATTTATGCAAGAATTTCTGGATCTCTTCCCCTCTGAGCTTAGGTTCTAGGGACATAGTGGCATCAACTTAGTTTTTTCTGCCTAAACACTCCAAGTCAACTTTGGAAGCCAATTCTTCCAAGAAACACAGGTGGAAGGTATATATGGACTTTATATCTTTGAATTTTGGTATTTCTCCAACCTCAATGCATTGATCCCAAGGACAGATATCATATTCTTGTCACCTTTCTCTCTTTCCTTTTCCTTTCCTGGCCCAAAATGGGCTTCTCTCTCCTCCCCGTCTCTTCAGCCTTATGTTTATTTTTTTTGCAAAAAAATTATTCTCTCTTACATTTACTCTGTGTCAACACATTATCATTCAGTTACCTGCCTGTGTCTTCTTTTTTCCTCTTGTTCCCAACATTAGACGGGGATCTCAGCAACTCTAGAAAATTCTCATTACAATAGAACTCAAATTTAAAAACCTTATAATATCTGTAAAGTCTTTGCCTTGAGGACCACAGTCCAATAAAAAAAATACTTATAAAACTAGTAATTTATTAAAATGAATAATTTTAGAACTTGCTAAATGAAGTATCAAGTACATTAAATTAGCAATCGGTACACCCTTACTCACATTCACAATTCAGAATCTCCACGTCCCATGGTCTCAAGTTTATGTAACAAAGAGGTGAAATTTCCTTTTCAGAATTCCAGCTAGCCAAAACGTTGTATGCTTATTAGAAGGTAATATCCAAAGTGGCGGGAATATGTATAATAACTGTGATAAAACAGAAAGACAGAAAGCTCCCATTAACTACCACCATATTTTTAGAACATGTTCCATCTCCTTACAATCGAAAATTGATGCTGTTTTCCAAGCACAACATTGCTCAGCTGCCTCCCTCATCCCCAAGATTTCTTCATTAAGTTTCTGCCTTTGTCATCTACGAATGCTCCTGCAATAATCCTTCTACCCCTCATTCATAACTCTATACTTAATATTCATACCTCAAATTCATACATATTGGGGTCAGAAACGTCTAGATTTCTGCAGTGGAAACAAATTCAGGCTAGTAGAATTTCTTATATTGCTTAAAATTAAATTCTCTAGTGAAAAGGAGTTTATGAATAAAGTGTAAGTCCCTAAAAGAAAATTATATATATACATATATAAATATATTTTGTATATTATATGCAAATACAAGTCATATATTGTATAGATAATATAATATAAATGTCACATAAATATATTATTTGTAAATACACTTATAAATATGTATTATATATAACATGTATTATATGTATATGTATAAATACACATTATATATAATATACAATATATTATATGTGATATATGTGATATATAATAGGTATAGTACATATTATATATTATATTATTTATGCGTAATATATAATACATATTTATACACTTATATATGTATAAATATGTATATATGTATAAATACAAATATTATGTATGTATAATTATGTATATATGTATGAATGTGTATGTATGCATTTATACATATATAAATATGTATATATAATACATATTTTACATAAAATATATTTTACATAATATATAAAATACATGTTTACATTATACGTAAAATATATTTTTACATATTATGATTTTACCTAAAGTATATAAAAATGTACTTACACATATGTATGTGAAATTTATATTATCTATAACATTTATATTTATATATAATATATAATATATTTACATACATATATAATTCCCTTTTAGGGGTTCATACTTTATAAACTTACAATGATGTAAAAAAGTTACAAAAAATGGGAAAATAAATATTATATATAGGATATTAAATTATATATTATAATTTTATACTTATATATTTATAATAGCATATATAACTAAAAAGAAAAGAAAATGTGGAGCTAGAACACAGAGTTGATGTTCTAGGGGACTGTTCTCTGAAATCATGGTAACTGGCCATATTCCTTAGAAATTCAGAATTTCAAACTAGGGTCACAGAAAGTAAGGTAGTCTACAAAAACAGTGTTTGATGTGATGTTGTTGTCATACCCTTCACATGATGGATTTCCCACATAAATGACACCTATTAGGCAGGAAAGGGTAGGATTAGTGAGTTCCCCAAAGATCAACAGGCCTGGCATTCAGGCATTCCTACCTCCTCCCTTGCTGAGTTGAGACTGGGCCTGAGCAACTGGTAGAGTATGGGAGAAGTGAGATGGCATAATTTATTGAAGTCAGATAACAAAAATTACTGCACTATCTGCCTTGAATCCCTAGAACACACTGGGAGATGTAAGCCACAGTTTAACTAGTGACACTACACTATGACTGCCCTATTAAAGAGGCTCCTAAGATTTGGGCTATTTGTTACATAGTAATAGAGAACTATATAGTTCAAGGGTACATTCATTGTAGGAATCTTTCCAAATATACTGCATCTCTAAAGGTAACTCATTATAATATCTTTGTTGATCTCTCCAGATAGCTTCAGCTTACATCATTTACAACTATTCAGTTAACCACTGCTGTATGCATTTATTCATGTAACTTTCTTTTTATAAATTGCTTATATGGTTTTTACAATGGTGGATTAGCTTTAGAAGTATAAGCAAATGGTTCTGTCAATGAAAGTGGTGTATATATTGATTTGGGAATTAAGTAGCGAGAGTACTCACAGCCGACTTAGTCCTTGGAAAGTGATGTGGGATGATTTATGTGGTTTGGCAAGTTTCAGAAATACAAGCAGTTAAATATGTCTGGAAGGAAGGGAAGGTAAGCAGGAGATGAAAGGAAGTAACCTAGCCCTGCCTTCTCTGAAAGTAGTCTGAAATTTAAACTAGAAGTATTAAAATTGATTGAAAGAATTTCACCCCCAAATTATATCATTACATTTGCATATTAGAACAATGACTCTGGGAGATTTTAGATCAAAGTAGTAGATTCATCACAAGCTACAAGGTCTCCACCCCAAATTCAAAACACTGCACACTCCAGCAAAGGCAGGAGGTAATAAATCTTGCAGAATATTTCATAGAAAACAAGGAGAGGAGTTCTAAAGGATTCTCAGGTTGTCACCAATTCTCTACCCCAAGTAATGCTATAATAAGCATTTTCAGATAGAGACACAGATATGGATATAGATAATGCTTATGCAAATTGAAAGGATATATCAGATATAAACATCCACCTCCTTAAGGAACAAGATCACATCTTTGCATTTCATCAAATCAAGGAAATTCTATTGTTAAAACTCATTATTTTTCAGCTCTAGGGTAATGCAACCAAATTCATTCTTCATTCATCCAATCTTCCCTCCTTCTATAAGCTCTCTGGTTCTTATAGAAACCCTCTTATAATTATTTTTCATCAGTCCACATTAGCTGCCCATTAGAAACACATACAGGGCCTCCCTGGTGCTCAGTGGGTTGAGGGCAGTGCTGTGGAGCTGTCAAATCTGCGGCGCCTGTTCGATGCCTGGCTGGGGAGATTCCCACATGGCACAGCAGCCCTCTCCTGCCTCGCCTGCTGCTCCCCTCAGCAGTGTATTTCCATAGATCTGCCTGTTCTGCTCCCCACTCTGTCTCTAGTGAACACTCTCACCACCCCACACCTCTGGCCTGCACCCCAGCTTGTATGCATAAATAAATAAATCTTTTAAAAAATACTTTGCATTAAAAAAAGAAGAAGAAACACATACAAAACAATGGCCATGGCCTCGTCCATCTATGGCCCTTTTCCTTTCAATTCTGCTATCATAGGTTGGTGTCTCCAGGAAAGTGAGACATCAACAGGTGCTGAGACAGACACAAGAATGAGAAAGATGTATTGGGAAGTGCAGTTAACAACCTGCAATTGTGTCTGGCACATGAAGACACACACTCCCTTATTTTACATTTACCTATCAACAAGATGTATAAGCAAAACACATGCCTTATCTTTTATAAAAACAAATGCCAGTAGAAGTTCTAATGTTTTATTTCTTCATGGCAACCTGATCTAGGTCAGAATTGGCAAACTAGACTCATGGACCATATCTGGCCCACTACCTATATTTTTGTGAAAGATATTTTATTAGAATTCAGCCATGAAAATTCCTTTAGGTATTGTCTCTGGTTACTGGCTATAATTTCAGAGATAAGTAGTTGCAACACAGATTGTATACCCTTGCCTAGAAAAACAAAACTGATTTTCCAAAAGCTTGAGATTGTCACAAACTTTTAAATTGGGTAAAACAAATGTTAAGTCACTCAGTTTGATAATCTGTCAACATCTGATAACATAAATGTGATTTCACTATTAACCTAGTGACTAGTTGACCCTCAAGTAGACGTATACAGTCCCATTTCACATGTCTTGTATATTTGACTTGATATTTTATGAAAAAGAACGTAAGATAATATAGTAGAAAGAACATAGGAATTCCTCCCTCTCCCTCGCTGAATGTCTCTCTCTTATTTGGTTCCTCCATATTCCTGTTATAAGTGAAACCATTCGATTTTTTTCTCTTTCTTTCTGGCTTATTTCACTGAGCATGAGCCCTTCTAGCTCCAACCATGTTGCTGTGATTTGCATGTGTTTATCTTTTTTGACTGCTGAGTAGTATTCCATTGTGTCTATGTACCACCTCTTCTTGATCCAATCATCTATTTTTGGGTATCTGGGTTGTTTCCATATCTTAGCTATTGTGAACAGTGCTGCAATAAACATAGGATAAGGGCTCAAAATGGGGGAGAAAAGAGCACAAGGTACTGTGGTGATGGTTCACGGGTGAATCGGTGGTGGGTAAACTACGGGGAATACACAATAATGTAGAAGATATAAGTAATAATAAAAAAAGAAAAAAGAAATAAAGACAGTATACCTGGAAAAACAAATGAATAAATAAACCACATAGAAAAAAAAATAACATAGGAATCAGTGATGAATACCTGAGTTTATAAGGAACTTAGTTCACTTCACAGAGTTTCAGTTTCCTTATCTATAAAATAAGGATAATATTTTATGCTATAAAATTCATAAGAAAATAGAAAATAAATCTGATTTAATAGTTTATAAAACTTTATGAGTAAAATGCATAGTTATTTTTAAAGAATTTTAATTACTTAATTGAAATGAGGGCTTTGACATCATATATAAAACAACAAATTATTAATCTTTATCATAACACCACCATCTGCTTCTCACTGTTAGTTGAGCATTAAGTATGCATCAAATATTGTTAGAAACTTGAGATAGTTTATAATGTCATCTATACATGTGTTAAACATATCAAATTGCTCTGTAGGGCACTAATATACAAAATTTGAAAACTTTAAAGTTATAAATTGAAAATTAAATGATAAAAATTAAAAATAAAGGAGAAAATGAGCTATCATTATACAGTGGGTTGAATAACATCTCCCCAAAATATTCCACATCCTAGTTCCCTGAACATGTGCATGTGACCTCATTGGGAAAAGTTTTTGCAGATATCATTAAATTAAGGATCTCAAGATGGGATCATTCAAGATTTTGTGTAGACCTAAATCCAATTACAGAGGTCCTTGCAAGAGAGAAGTAGAGACAGATTTGAGACACATAAATAAAGGGGAGAAAGCCTATGAGGTAGTGACTGGAGTTACACTACCAAACTTAAAAAACATTGGGGTCCCCAGAAGCAGGAAGGACTCTTCAAAGGGGTTGGCCCTGCTGACGCCCTGACTTCAGACTTCCAGAACCTGCTGTTTTAAGTCACATTGTGTGTTATTGCCATGGCAGTTCCAGAAAACAAATGCACCTGGTGAGGTTTGATTTTGTTTTGTTTAAACATTAGACAAAATTTGAAAGAGTTACATTAAAAAGGGTTAGGAAAAGCACTTAAAGAGGTAGGAATGTTATCTGTGTGACAATGAGGTTTTTCTTACCTCGTATAGTTCTGCCTCAGTGCAGTCCAAACAGAGAGATTGCAGTTGAAGACATGTAATTAGGATGAGTGGGTACTTAGAGAAAGAAAAGAAGAAACATTAAAATTAAGACTTTCAGAGAATTTTAAGATAAGAAATAAAGTCATAAGCCTTTGATCGAGAGAAGAAAGAGGTGAATGCCCTTTCATGACACTGAGATTTATGCACTATTAATAGACGATGGTAATAGTGTAGGTTTTGAATATAGATAAGCCTGTTTTTAGAAGTTGAAAGGGATTCTTTAAACAAATGTACAATTTTAAGTATAAAAGTAAAAGATTTGGCATAGTTGTACAATGAGGATTTTTTTCTTTCCATTCAGTCATGTAAAATATAAGCAAGAGCTTGGCAGGGAGAATTAACCATCTAAAGCCAAATGACCATTGAGCTTGAAGATTTAAAGGCATATTCAAAACAACAAATTGTATTTGAAACCAGCTATAGAGACAAAATAGTGAAGTGTTGACTTTGTGAAGATAGTGATATCAGAAGGAAATATTCAAAAGAAATAAACAGAACATAGACAACAGAAAAGAGAAAGAAAATTCTCCATCTTCTTATGCCCACGGTCAGCAGAGCTTAACATATTTGCCTTCAAATAATACAGGTCTTAAAAACTTTCTTCTCTGTGCTACTTTATGGAAGGGAAAGGGCAAGCAAAACATAACCTGTAGCCAGGTGCCAAAGGGAAGACATAGATTCTGGAAAGAATGGGGCAAGGTTGATTTAACAAAGGTTTCTGAGGTTACAAAAAATAAACTAGTAGACAGTGACTTAACCAGTGACTTCTTTGATTATAGAGGAAAGACACTTGTTAGAGAAATAAAATGAAGATTACCTACAAAAAGAGTGAACGTAAAATGGATTCATTGACTTAAATCTCTATCCTCTTTTCTAGCCACAACTGGGGCGGGGAGGGCACAGAGGAGAGAATAACACCTATAACTGAAAGACTAAGCATGTAGCTTTATCCTGTTATTCATAAATGAAGGGGGGAGAAATGTCATATGACTGGAAATATAATTTCTTGAGGGGCAAAGTGAAATATTAAAAGATTCTCCCTTTGCAAATAAGGCAATTAAAACTATTCAATTTGACAAAGCACTGGACCCAGCTGAATTACACCATAATTCATGAGGAAAAAAAATAGTAGCAAGGGAAATAGAGAAGCCTTTGGCAAAACTGTTTGATAGCTCAATAAGAAAAGAATAAAGGGAACAATCGCATTTGAGTCACTAATAAGCATTCTTAGATTTAGCAAAAGAAAATCATTAAAAGAACTAGTTTTCCCAACTTCAATTATTAAGCACAAGAATAAAGATTCACTCAAATCTATGCATTTGTAATTTACCTAAGAGAATTGCTTCTGAATTTAGGATTTAAAATTTATTTTTATTCAAATTTTGGGAAATCGCTTACCATTTTACCAGCATGTCACCTAGGAGTAATAAAAGCTCACTAATGAACAAAGCATCTTAAACCATCCTGGAATCAGCATTAAGGACAAAATATTTCACAAGCTGACAAAAAAAATTAGCCAGTATAGTATTGCTTTACAACTTTATTTCTTTTTTACAGAGAGACCTGTTTCTTTTTTCTTTTTACAGTTATATCTCATAACTATTAATACAGCTAGCACATTTTTTATGGAATATGGTAAAAATTTTAATCAAATACCTATGCAAGGATCTCTTCTCCCTGTTCCTTGTCCACTGTTCCTAATTGGGGGCCCCAAGAATTCTGCGTCTCTCCCTGATGCCACAGGAACAAAACCCCAGCCTCAGCCTGCTGCAATTACTGAGTCCCTCCAAGCATGTAGAGCAAGTTTTCTCCCACAGCCCTATCTTAGTTTTTCTTCTTCTATGTGGTTTTGTACCACCCAGACCTTAAGGATGCCTCTGCTTTCTATCATGGAAATGATGAGCACCTCGAAAGCATGAATATGTGACTACAGCATTCTCATGGAGACTTTTAGAACACCTTCAGCGAAGCAGCCAAGTGAAGCCAACCTACCACAATCATATCTGTCCAGATGAAAGCAAGTGTATGAGCTGGCAGAGGTGAAGGTAAGACACAACGTACCGAATCGACCAGATACTTTAATGAAAAAATCAGAAAAGTCAGAAGAAAAATATGTTTGATGTTTCCTCCCTTCAAATCAGAACAGTGTGATCTGCTGTGAGGCATCAGATGAGATATCCAAGAGTGGAAGACCCTTTACAAAGAGAAAAAGTGTGGCGAGGCAGACACCTGTACAACCTCTTCTTGCACGGAGAGAGTCAATGGATCTTTGATTTTCTTATTCAGAGTCAAGGTCATGTTCACAGACTCTCTATGAACAACTTTTACTATGTTATCTATTTCAAGTACTTTTACCAAAAACTTTCAGGATGGTAAATGTTGCTCAACAAAATAATATAAAACTTCTCTTTATCTTTACATTTTAAAAATCTCATATGAATGAGCAGAGGATTGAATTTTGCCTCTAAAATGGACTGCATCTGTAATACCTTAGCATTTATTTATTATCAAGGATTAGTCAAGGGGGACATTTTATAACATTCCTGAATAACATATTGATACATTGTTCTATTTGTAAATATATAATTTACCCCTGAATTGTCATCAATACTGAACTAAGCTTTTTTTCAATGGTTTGATTCAAGCAAGAACAGAGGTGTGTTAATCCCATTAGATTGAATTATGCTGCAGTAACCATCAAACCCATGATTTCAGCAGCTTAACTATAATAAGGATTTCTTTCTTCCATACACAGTCTACTCTAGTGCTAGATGACTCTCTGGGACAATAGCCTTCCATATAGGAACTCAGAGGTCTAGGAAAATGGTACTGCTCTATTTTGTAGATGTTTGTAAGTAGAATGTCCAATCTTCAGTTGCTGTGCCAGGAAGAAAGAACTAAAAGGTTATTCAGCCATTCAATCTTTTGATCCCAAATCAAAGGACATCACTTTCCACTCTCACTCATTGTACAAATCTAATTATATAATCCCAACTAACTGGCAGGTGAGTGGGAAGTGTTGATGAGTAACTGGGTAGCAGGGTGATCACTTTATCACAATAAAACAAGGGAAGTAGAAGATTAAAGCAATTAATCTGAGGTTAAAAAAATAGCCATCTAGAGCAGACATCACCAACACGGCGGCGAAGGGACACTAGAATCAATTCTCCCAAAAGAAAAGCCAAACCCAGAGAAGATCCAGAAATGCTACATAAATCTAACACCCTCACGGGTGAGTAGGATGCGTAAAGAAGCTGAAAAAAATGACTAAGGAGAAGACAGAACTACCAGATCCCCTCTCCCATCCCCCCCACGCAAAACCGGACCTGGAAACCAAGACACAAGGCACCTAAGAAGACCCAGAAAAAGAAAGGTAGGCAGAGGAGTTTCCCCAAGGCACAGTGGAGTGATAAACTCGAGCAGTCCCTCCAGGTAGCAACAGAACCCTGGAGAGGGCAGAGTGCACAGGGGAAGGTGGTGGGACCCCAACCCCGGGCAGCCGAGGTGTAGCACCTCCCCCCACTTCTGTTACACAGCCAGCACTCTAGCTCCCCTTTGGAACAGAACTCTGGGGAGGTGGTCCCCTCACGCTCTCAGTAGCACTAATATTCTCTAGCCACTGGAGAAACCGCGGGAGAGGTTCCCGGCTCCAGGTGCGGGAGAGAAACCGAGGGAGGGGGTCAGCTCCGAGCCACCAGAGAAAAACCGCAGGAAGGACCAGCTCTGCAAACACCAAAGAAAGACCACGGGTTAGGCTACCGTGACCGCCCTCCAGGCGCGGGAGAAGCGCCACTGGGAGAAAGGGAAAAAAAAAAAGAAAGCCCAAAAAAAACCTCAGGTGGCCTTCTGCCCCAGGCTTGAAACTGCAACTCCAGGGCAGGGCTTGAAACAACTCAAGACTCCTGGCAGGACTCGAAATCACAACTACCTGAGGCAACACACAGCCACCAGCCCCCACCCCTCACCATAAAGTGACCGTGCTCAGATAGTGGTGAAATCAGAGGCAGAGAGGCTCAGGGCCGGCCTCAGGTGACTCCTCCGCACCAGACCCAACCCCAACAGCAGCTATAGCCTCTAGTAAACACTAGAGGAAACAGTGGGAGAGAGGAGAGAGGAATACTAGCAGCAACAGAAAAACAAACTGACAGCAGCAGCAACTGACACCTGAAAGGGGACAGAACCCCAGCAGTGGGGCCACCCCAACACCCCAAGACCTCAGGGGCAAAAGACTGCAGAATACTTCCCTTGCTCGTAACTACACGAAGGACCTGGAAAGCCTTCTTTAACTCTGGGTGGCTCCTTCCTTTGGTCACCAATTTTGTTTTTCTCTTCATTTCTAGGTAGTGTCTTATCTTACCTCCTTTCTTCTACCTGTCCAGTTTTCCTTTCTTCTTTATCTTCACCCCTCTTCCTCTCCTTTCTCCATCTTCTCCTACTACATCTATTTCAGTCACAATAAGCTTCATCGGATCGCACACAAATCTCTCTAGGAAGACCCCCCTCCATTCAATATTCCCTCTTTTTTTTCCCTTTTCTCTTCTACTTAAGTAGTGTCTTATTTTATCTCCATCTTTCTCCCTGCTCATTCTTTTCTCTTCTTTCTTTCCACTTTTCGTCCTCTCATCTCCCTTTCTTCTCCTCTTAGACTTTTTTAGCCATGATATGTTTCATTTTGTTTTACACAAATCTCTCTAGGAAGACCTCATAAATTAAACCTGCACTACCATCTCAACAGGAACCACTAAAAAAAAATCTTAAGAAGTTATCCTCCCTAGCCCACAAGGATCTAGTGCAAACCAGCCACAAACCTCAGTACTGGGGTTCTTGGAACTGAGTGGAGCTAACATAGGGACCACCAACCACCACAACCACCAGGGGTTTGGCCTAACAGGGCCAGATTCAGTTAGATCACCAACCCCCAACATCCAAGAAGGAGCACCCAAAGAGATGCCTGCCAATACCAGTGCCACAATCTCCCAACACTTACAACAAATCAGAAGACAAACAGGGAGAAGGAAAAATACAAACAACCAAGCAAGCCCTCAGGGAAAAGACACAGACCAAAAAGAAAATCAAGCACCAAAACTCATTGACAATGACACAGAAGAACTCTCTCTGACAGATAAAGAATTTAGAATCATGATTAAGGAAATCATGACAAAGGAAAAGAAAGAAATGGAAAAAACAATTAATGATCTGAAGAATGAAATCGAGACCCTAAAGAAGAAGAATAAGAGCTTAAAGGAAGAACTAAAGTTCTCCAGGAAAAGTGATAAAAGCAGAATTGATGAAATGGAAGACCACATTAGCGATCTCAAAGATGCAAATATTAAAAGATCCAAAAGGGAAAATGAAATAGAATTACAAAGGGAAAAGAATGAAAAACAATTCAAGATCTATCTGACACCATGAAAAAAGTTAACATAAAAATTATAGGAATCCCAGGAGAGGAGAGGGACCAAAGAGCAGAGAAACTATTTAAGGAGGTGATAGAAGAAAACTTCCCAAGTATGAAAATAGGCATACAAGAAGCAAGATCTCCAAATCACCATGATGCTAGAAGACCTACACTTAGACATAAAATAGTTACACTCGCACAAAGACAGGACACGGATAAAATATTGAAGATGGCAAGGGGGAGGAAACAAATTACTTATAAAGGAAAACCAATCAGGATGACATCTGACTTGTCCAAAGAAACGCTACATGCAAGGAGAGAATGGAGAGACATATTCAACCAACTCCAAGAAAATAAATGCCAACCAAGAATACTTTATCCTGCAAAGCTCTCGTTCCTCTATGAAGAAAGGATAAGGACCTTCCCAGACAAACAGAGTCTCCAGAAATTCGTCATGACTAAACCCCCACTACGAACAATAACAAGAAGTCCTAAAACCAAAACCGACAAAGTAATGAAAAAGACCAGAATAAGACAAGGAATAAAACCACAAAAAGACAAATAAAATGGCCAATATAGATGCCAATGTATCAATATTAACTCTAAATGTAAAAGGACTAAACTCATCAATAAAAAGGCGCAGAGTAGAGAAATGGATCAAAACACAGGACCCAACCTTCTGCTGTCAATAGGAAACACATTTAGCCACAAAAGATAAACACAGATTGAAAGTAAAAGGCTGGAAAACAATCCTACCAGCAAATGGGCCTAAAAATAAAGCAGGGACAGCTATACTTATATCAGATAAAATAGACTTCAAACTAAAAACGGTAAAAAGAGACATAGATGGTCACTACATCATGATAAAGGGGACAATTCAGCAAAATGATATAACCCTCATCAACATATACTCCCCAAATGAAGGAGCACCAAAATATATAAGACAATTGTTATCATCTCTGAAAACAGATATTAGAGAAACTACATAAATAGTAGGAGACTTCAGCACCCCATTATTACAAATGGACAGATCAACGAGACAACAAATAAACAAGGACATTAAAGCTCTAAATAAGGACCTATACAACATGGGCTTAACAGATATCTATAGGGCACTGCACCCAAAAAAATCTGAATACACATTCTTCTCAAGTGCACATGGATCATACGCCAGGATTGATCACATACTAGGTCACAAAACAAACCTCAACAGATACACAGAGATCAAAATCATACCTACTCTCTTCTCTGATCATAAAGCCATCAAACAAGAAATGAACCATGAAAAGAAAAAAAGGAACACTTTTACATCATGGAGATTGAAACCCACACTGCTTGAAGACCACTGGACTAATGAGGAGATAAAAGAAGAAATTTAAAAATACCTAGAAATGAATGACAAAGAAGACACAATTTTTCAGAACATTTGGGACACAGCAAAAGCAGTATTAAGAGGGAAATACATAGCAATACAGGCTCACATCAAGAAACAAGAAACAACTCAAAAGAAACAATCAAATATCCCACCTCAAAGAACTGGAAAAGGAACAACAGAAAAACCCAAAAGCCAGTATAAGAAAGGAAATAATAAAAACCAAAGAAGAAATAAATGAAATGGAAATCAAAAAAACAATACAGAAGATCAACGAAACCAAAAGCTGGTTCTTCAAAAAAATAAACAAAATAGACAAACCTCTAGCCAGGCTAACAAAGAAAAAAACAGGAGAACACACAAACAGGATAAGAAATGAAAGAGCAGAAATTACAACGGACACAGCAGAAATCAAAAAGATAATCAGAGATTATTATAAACAGCTATATGGAAACAAGTTCAACAACTTAGCGGAAATGGACAAATTTCTAAAACTGCACAGCCACCCCAAAATAGCTAAAGAAGATATAGAACACCTAAACAGGCCAATCTCAAGCAGTGAAAATGAAACAATAATCAAAACCATCCCCAAAAACAAAAGCCCAGGACCAGATGTTTTCATAAACAAACTGTATGATAAAAATGAACTAGTCCCTATATTACACAAACTCTTTCAAACAATTGAGAAGGAAGGAGTACTACCAAACACATTCTATGAAGCAAATATTACTCTAATACCAAAACCAGACAAAGACAATACAAAAAAAAAAAAAAAAAAAAAAAAAAAAAAAAAAAAAAAAAAAAAAAAAAAAAAAAAAAAAAAAAGAAAACTACAGACCAATCTCCCTAATGAATACTGATGCAAAAATATTTAACAAAATCTTGCCCAATAGGATCCAACAATGTATCCAAAAGGTAATACACCACAACCAAGTGGGATTTATTCCAGGGACACAAGAATGGTTCAACATCTGAAAATCAATCAGTGTAATCCAACACATCAACAAAAATAAAAATATAAACCATATGATCATATCAATAGATGTTGATAAAGCATTTGACAAAGTGCAACACCCATTTATGATAAAAGGAACATTCCTTAACATAATAAAAGCCATATATGACAAACCCACAGCCAATATTATCTGCAATGGTGAGAAGCTGAAAGCCTTTTCCCCAAAATCAGGAACAAGACAAGAATGTCCACTCTCACCATTGCTTTTCAATATAATATTTGAAGTCCTAGAGAGAGCAATAAGACAAGAGAAAGACATACAAGGAATCTAAACAGGGCAGGAAGAAATTAAACTGGCACTATTTGCAGATGATATGATTATATACATAGAGAATCCTAAAAACTCCTCAGAAAAACTACTCAAAACTATAGACCAATTCAGTAATGCAGCAGGATACAAAATCAATGCACAAAAATCACTAGCCTTTCTATATGCAAACACTCAGCCTGAAGAAGAAGAAATTAAGAGAATTTTCCCCTTCAAAATTGAAACCAAAAAAATCAAGTACCTGGGAATAAACCTAACAAAAGAGGTAAAGGACTTATACAAAGAAAACTACAGGACACTGTAAAAAATAGAGGAGGACACAAAAAAATGGAAAGACAGCCCCTGCTCATGGATTGGAAGAATCAATATTATCAAAATAGCCATCCTACCAAAAGCAATCTACAGATTCAATGCTATTCCAATAAAAATCTCAATGATATTCTTCAAAGAAATAGAACGGATATTGATGAAATTCATACGGAACCACAAAAAACCTCGAATAGCTAAAGCTCTCCTGACTAAAAAGAATATAAATGGAGGACTTAGACTCAGTGATTTCAAACTATACTACAAAGCCATAATAATTAAAACAGCATGGTACTGGAACAAAAACAGACACACAGACCAATGGAATCAAATAGAAAACCCAGAAATAAATCCACGTATTTATGGACAACCAATCTTTAACAAAGGAGCAAAGAATATGCAATGGAACAAGGTTAGCTTATTCAATAAATGGTGTTGGGAAAACTGGACTGCCACATGCAAAAAAATGAAGCTAGACTATTACCTCACACCATGCACAAAAAAACAATTCAAAATGGATAAAAAATCTGGAGATAAGACCTCAAACCATAAAGTTTATAGAAGAAAATATAGGCAAAACTCTACATGACATACATCTCAGCAAAATCTCTAAAAACACTTCCCTCATAGCAAAGAAAGTAAAAGATAAGATAAACAGCTGGGACTACATCAAGCTAAAAAGCTTCTGTACAGCAAAAGAGACAATAATCAAAACAAACAGACACCCTACTAATTGGGAGAAGATCTTTGCACACAATACAACGGATAAAGGACTGATAACAAAAATCTACAAAGAGCTCACACAACTCAACAAAAAGAAAGCCAACAATACAGTCAAAAAATGGGCAGAAGAGCTAAAAGACAATTCTCCAAAGAAGAAAAGCAAATGGCCAACAGGTATATGAAAAAATGTTCAACATCACTTACAATCAGGGAAATGCAAATTAAAACCACAATGAGATACCACCTCACGCCAGTGAGAATGGCACACATTAAAAAAACAGGTAACAACAAATGTTGGTGAGGATGTGGAAAAAAAGGAACTCTCCTACACTGCTGGTGGGAATGCAAATTGATCCAACCACTATGGAAAGCTGTGTGGCGTTTCCTCAAACCGCTAGAAATGGAGTTACCATATGACCCAGCAATACCACTTCTGGGAATCTACCCAAAGGACACAAAAACACTAATTCAAAAGGATACATGCACTCGCATGTTTATTGCACCACTGTTCACAATAGCTAAAGTATGAAAACAACCCAGATGCCTAAAAATAGATGACTGGATCAAGAAGATGTGGTACATATACACAATGGGATACTATTCAGCATACAAAAAAGAGAAACACATGCAATTTGCAGCAACATAGATGGAACTAGAAGGGATCATGATCAGTGAAATAAGCCAGAAAAATGAGAAAAGTATCAAATGGTTTCACTTATAACAGGAATATAGGGGAGCCAAATAAGAATGTGACATTCAGCAGGGGAGGAGGGGAGGGTAAAGGCTCAAGGGGGGGAAGAGGGGAGCACGGGGGACTATGGTGATGGCTCCACGGGTGAACAGGTGGTGGGTAACCTATGGGGAACACACAATAACATAAAAGATATGAATAACAAAAGTAAATAAACTTTAAAAAAAAAATATATATATATATAAATATCCATTTATCCAACGTAAGCCTATTTGGAGGTGAATAACAGAACTAACTGAGCAATGATAATTGCTGACACTTATTGAATGCTTGTAATATTCCATATACCATTCTGTTTTGCTTATATTAACTCATTGATTCCTTCCAATTATTATGTGACAAAATAATATTATTCACATACTTCCTGTAAAAAATGCAAAATAACAGAAAGCCAAATTGAATAAAATTATATACTGAGCGAGAAGCTGAGTAAGGATTTGAACCCAAGTAATCTCTGGTCCTTGAGCCCATTCTCCCAATCATAAATGATTGGGTGGAAGAGAAATGAAATGAACTTCAATTAAATTAAACTGATTTGTTAGGATTTATTTTATTTTGAATCTCATGATCATATCAGAATTCTCATTTCTAACCTCCACCATAGAGTTGACCCCTTTTTATTCTATGTATCCATTACTCTTCCAGCTTCTTTTCTGGTAAGTACAACTTTATTCTTATCATCGGAAATTTTGCTCTTGTTTTATTTAGTGCATTCATTTGTTTCTTTATAAACCACTTATGAATGAAATCATGTAGTGTTTGCCTATGTCCATCTGACTTGCTAAATTGAACATGATACATTCTAGTTCCATGCATGTTGTTGCAAATGGCAGGGTTTCATATTTTTGCAACTGATAATATAGTCACTCATCTTTCCGCTACTTAGGTTGTTTCCAATTCTTGGCTCTTCTAAATGACACTGTGACGAACATGGAGTTGCATATCTCTCTTCAAATTAATGTTTTTGTAGCAAGATAACTGGATGATTGTACTTGCATTCTTAATTTTTTGAGGACTCTCAATAGTGTATTTCACAACTGATGCACCAATTTACATTCCTATCAACAACTCCCTTTTTCCACATGTCCATCAACACTTGTCTCTTATCTTTCTGTGTACAGCCATTTTCATAGGTGTGGGTAACCTTTCATGGTTGCTGCATTCTTTAATAATATGAAATGCTGAATATCTTTTCATGGCTGTATAGACACTTTGGAGAGGTATCTACTCAGATTTGTCCATCTTTTAATTGGGTTATTGGGTTGTTTTTTTATTATTATTGATTTTGAGTTCTATGAGTTCCTTATAAATTTTGAATATTAACCCCTTGTGTGTTATATTATTTGTAAATATCTTCTCCCATTTAGTGTGTTATTTTTTTGTTTTAATGAACCCCTTTCACTATGCATTATTTTTTTAGTTTGATATAGTTCCATTTACTTTTGTTTTTTTTTCCTCTTACTACTGGATATACATCCACAAAGGCATCACAGAAGTAAATATTGAGGAACTTATCACCTATGTATTCTTCTATGTATTTTATAGTTTCAGGTCATACATTCAAGTCTACAGTTAACTTTTAGTTAACTTTTGTGCATGCAATGTAAGATAATCATCTAGTTTCATTTCTTGCATGTGTTTGTCCAGTTTTCTCAACATCATATATCGATGAGGTTTCCTTTATTACATTTTATGCTCTTAGCTTGTCATGAATTAGCTGCCAAATGTGTGCAGTTTTATTTCTAGACTCCCAATTCTGTTACACAGATTTGTCTATTTCTGATATTGCAATACCATGCTATATTGATTACTATCACTATGTAGTACAGTTTGAAGACAGGGAGTGTGATAGCTCCATTTTAGTCATTTTTCTTCAAGATTGTTTTCAGTTAGTCAAGGTCTTTTGTATTTCCAAATAAATTATATGATTCTTGTCTATTTCTGTGAAGACCGCTGTTGGAATTTTGATAGGGACTGCATTAAATCTGTATATGGCATTAAGCAAAATGGCCATTTTAATAATGGTAATTATTGCACTCCGTGGAAATGGAATATCTTTCCATTTTTTTATCTCTTCAATTTATTTCACTTGTATCTTAAGATTTGAAGTGTCTAGATCTTTAACTTTCTTGGCTAAATGTATTTCTAGTTATTTTATTCTTTTTGTTGCAATTGTATATGAGATTTTTGACTTAATCTCTCTTTCCAATGAGACTAGATAATATTGCTAAGCTCCTAACCTTAAAATTAGACTGTGTGCATATGAAGTAACACATCAACTCTGTTAAGTGTTTAGTCAACTGAAATGTGGAAACAGTATTTCAGAACCTTCTTTAGAAGCACCTTTGTGGTAAAAGACATCATCATATTTAACAATGATAGGAAAGATTTGATTAGACTCATTCTGGGAATCCCATGACACTAAACACATTTGGAGAAAGGGCAATAGCAAGTAAAGAATATTGGAGATTTCTTTGTTTTTCAATTACATTTTTCTTCTGATCTCCAAAGACCACTCTATTCTTTTGGGAAATATACTTTGATCAAAACAAGGAATAATTTATCATCCAGGTTGCCATAATATCTTCTAATAAAAGGCTTATATAAAACCTCACTTGCACATGTATCAGATATCTGCCTCTGAATTATATGTATATATTTATATATATGTTATTTATGTACATATATTATTCAAGAACATGTGTATTGCATATATATGTATAAAGGTTTAATACATTATCAATTTATAAGTAGCTATTTTTAAATAGAATATAATGGACATTTTTAGTAGCAAAGATTTCACTGTTAATTTCTTAACAGATGTTAAGAAATTATAAGTCAGTGCCAACACAGTTCTTGTCTGAATGTTGAACTACGATCTTAAAAATTAATGAAGCTACTGATCAAATTCAAATATCTATCTTTTTTTTTCTTTACCTGGATAGAACATTTGCAACTGAAACTTATCTCCCCATCTCCCTTAAGACTTAAAGCTCTGCCAACATTAATTTAATCTGCCCTTTGCTAACTGCATTAATATATTGACATTTTAAATCTAGGAGAAAAAGAACTACTGAGTTGATTTACAAAGATGCCACATCAGCAAGAAAAATGAGCACCCCTGACCCTCTTCTTCTCTTAGTCTCTCCCTCCTCCTCTTCACATTTTTCTTCAGTGCAGGTAGTTCCAGTGGTTGGCAGCTCTCTGGCCTGGAATTTTCTCTGCAACCCACTCCAAGGTAGAGCAAGCCACAAATTTGGAGGGTGACAAGGTTTTCTCTGCATTGATCTTTACAATGTATCTTTAAGCCTTCCCTTAAGGGGTTCCAGCTGTGTTAGTGACCTTCTTTGATTTGCTAACAAAACTTTCATTGCTACAGCTATAAAGATTTCTCCTTAGACATCATTATGGAAAAACATGAACTATTAATAAACTCAATGTAACAGTAACTAAGTCACCTCCTTCCAAGAAAATTGTAGTAATGATTATCATTTAGGATATAATAAACTAGAGGTATTCCAAGCTGGGTACACTACTCATAAAACCTCATTCAATGTCTTGAAACAGCATAGGTTGACACAATTTACTTTTTCTAAAATTGAAGACGCTAAGCTTCAGAGGATTTAAGAGATTATTCAAGAACCAATGATATGTACAATTAATTGTATATCTATATTAATAAGTCAATATAATTAAGTATACGAAGAAGTGATGTCAACAGAACAATTTTGTTACTGTATGTACCTAATCATTATCACTGCCAGGAAATTCCTTAAAAGGGAAAGTATTTGTCTTAAAAAGCAAAGTAGAAATAGAGAAGTGTTACTCTGATGCATCCATAAAGATTGAAAGAGAACAGAAAGGGGACCTGGTTTCTCACTATGTGAATTTTTGTAATTTAATGTAGTACCATCGAACTAACTAAAGTCATCACTCCAAACACCAATATGTAGGAAATATGGCATGATGACGAGTGCAGAGAAGGAGGTCAGGACTCTGAGATTCGTAGGAGTGAGAGAGAACAAAACTCATCCCAATCTGAAATAGAACATTGTGTGATGCAGAAGAGAGGTGATATTGGGATTAGGCACAGCCAGAAAAGTACCTTTTATTTTAATCATGATAGACACCTCAAACATTGGTGGGGTTTGGGAAGAAGGTTTTAGGATACAAAGGTAGAAAAGAGGGAGAGGGCACCCCAGGCAGGTGAAACATGAGTGAAGGAGAAGAAAAAAGAATTAATATAACATAAGCTTATAGCAGTTCAGAGGCCTTAGCAGTTCAGAAGCCTAGTGTGGCATACTAAAGAGAGAAGACAGGTAAGGTCAACACTAGTGTTAGATCATGAAGAACCAAGACGAGGGATTTAAATGTGATTTTGTAGCTTTTAGTAAACCAACAAGATTTGTTTGGCACAAGGCACTTTATAGATCTTTTACTCACAATTGCCCTGTGTGGAAAGCATGAATATTAAGATTTCATATATAAGAAATCAGATTTGGTGTCACAGGCAGAATCCTGGAGCCCAAAGATTGTCATACCTTACTCCCCTGGAATTTGTGATTATGTTATTTTACAGGGAAATGTAATTTGCAATTATATTTACTTTGTAAATGTAATCAAATTATAGAACTAAGAGAAATTATCCTGGATTGTACAGGTAAGCCCAATTTAATCACCTGAGTCTTTAAAAAACAAAAATCTTTTCCAGTTAGAAGCATAAAAGTGGTGGAAGAAAAGAAAGTCCAAGGAATTCCAAACACATGAAGGATCTGAAAATTGTAAATGTAACTTTAGAGTACCTGAGTCTACTTGAGCTTTAGGAAGGAACGATGATATTTGCTAATTTTACCCTAACGCAGACAGATCTAGAAGAGTTGAGAGCTAGCTTCCTTAGAAAAAAGATGAAGTTACCATGCAGAATTACAGTAATAGCAATGGTTAAATCAAAACTCACAAATGACAGCACTGTGACTTCAAATAATGCTCAAGTCCATGGATGCTTTATCATTGAGAAATTATTTCAAGTACATTTAATGCAATACACAATCATTCCATGAAAGAGATATATTATGATCACAAGTTTGCAACTTAGAGAAACAAAAAAGAGACTCAAAGAGGTTAAGTTACTTGTCCAGTGTCACACTTCTAGCACATAATAGATGTGTTTTAAATCAAGGATCCTAACCTCTGACTCCGTAATATTTCTATACCATCAATCTGTGGCACTGAGGAAAGGAAGCTATGACTTGAAATAGTTTTAAAAATCAAATTAAACATCATGAGAGAACAAACTTTATAAAGGAAAACTTGTTCTTAAATATGCAACATGAACTTAGCTTAAAACTGGCCTCATTCATTCAACACCAGCAGGCTAAGATTCTATGGGGACATTGCATCATTTTTCAGCATTCAACTTTAGTTTTAGCATCCAATGCTCATTAAAAATTTCTTATACACAATGGAATACTATTCAGCATTCAAAAAAGATAAACACATGCAATTTGCAGCAACGTGGATGGAACTAGAAGGGATCATGCTCAGCGAAATGAGGCAAAAGGAAAAAGAAAAATATCGAATGGTCTCATTTATAACAGGAATATAGGGGAACCAAATACAAGAGTGTCAACCAGCGAGAGAGGGGGGAGGATTGGGGCTCAGAACGGGGGAGAAGGGAGCACAAGGGACTGTGGTGATGGTTCACAGGTGAATTGGTGGTGTGAAACCTACGGGGAATATACAGTAATGTAAAAGACACAAATAAAAAAAAATTAAATAATTATTAGAAGTGTTCTTCTAGACCAAAAAAAAAAAATAATAATAAAAATTTCTTAAATGTATGTATCTTAATAGTGAAGCATATTATGTATATATGTCTCTGTGTGTATGTATGTGTATACACACACACACTATTCTTATTCCATATATATATACATATATATATGGAATAAGAATAGTAGAAAAGATGTAGGAGGACTTGAGATAATGTTTGTTTCTGAAATCTTGGTCCTCCTTCAGTTTTGCACACCTGGAGCATAGCCAGCACCTCCGCGGGGACTGTGACTCTGAAGTGAAGTGGACAGCAGTCACACAGATCCAACTAAGATCACTGGGAGCAGCTGCTTCACCAACTGTGTGTATCCTTTCCTGGGGCTCCTTGCTCAGAGCAAAGAAACAGTGTAGACAGATGAAAAAGTGCTACCATGGCATGTCTGAAACACGCTGAATTGCAGCAGATAGAAAATAACTAAGCCACTGGAGACAACTCTCTAGAGAAAATAACAACTCCCAGCCCTGGGAAATGGAGAGCATTATGAAAGCCAGGCTACAGAAACTCTCATAGCCAAATAAACAATGACATTTGATACATATGTTCCCTGGCTTTTGCTAGACAGAAATGGAATAATTTCCTATTCCCAGTTGTTATCTCAGTCACTGATTTAAGTGAAGGGAACTACAGTGATGGAGATTTCTAGAAAATATAATTGGTTTGGATACATCGTTAATGGGGCAGACTACAGAGCAGGGTCACAGTCCAGAGGAGGAAAAGTTAAGTCAAAAAAAGTTATTTCTAGTTTTCCAACTTCCTGGCCATCCAACCTTTTCTGTTCTTTGCTGCAAATGACTCCCTGCCTCAGTTTTCCTCAAACCTTTTGTGAAACTAACCTCACATTCTTCAAAATTATTAAAGAATCAAAACCCTACTGCCAATATACTTAATGGCTAGAAAAAACTGAAAACCTTTCCCTTTAAGACCAGGAATAAGAGGGCCTCCCTGGTGGCACAGCAGTTGAGCGCTGTGCTGTGGAGCTGTTGGTAGCATGCAATGCAAGTTCGACGCCCAGCGGGGGAGAATCCCACATGGTGAGGCAGACCTCTCCTGCCTCGCCCGCTGCTCCCCTCAGCAGTGTATTTCTTATCTGCCTGTTCTGCTCCCCATTCTGTCTCTGGTAAACCCTCTCACCATCCCACACCTCTGGCCTGTACCCCAGCTTGTATGTATAAATAAATAAATCTTAAAAAAAAAGATCAGGAATAAGAAAAGGATGTCCAATGTCACTTCTGTTTTATTTAGTGTTAGAGGTTTGAGCTAGAGCAGTTAGACAACTACAGGGGCTAAAAGGAATCCAGGTTGGAGAAGAAGATGTGAAACTATCATTATTCACCAGTAACATGATAGTATATAAAGAAAAGTGGGAGGTTATTATAAAATCAACAACCAAAAATCTGTAACATTTTTTATATAAACAATGAATATGATGAAAAGGAAATTAAGAAAACATTTGCAAGCACAATCACTTCAAAAAGATTATCTATGAATTAATTTAACCAAAGAGGTAAAGGACTTATACAATGAAAACTATAAGTCATCATTAAAGTATTTAGATTTAAGAATATAGAAAGACATCCCAAGCTCATTAGATGGAGAAAATCAATATAGTCAAAATGACAATTTTACCAAACATGACATAGAAATTTGATATAATCTTCATCAAAATACCAGTCATCTTTTTATTTGAAAAACAAAATTTCTAAAATTTATATGGAACCATAAAAGGCTTAAAATAGCAAAAGCAGCAAAAGCATTCCTGGGATTAACAGGAATGGCCATCCAACCTTTTCTGTTCTTTATGTAAAACAATGTGGTACTGGCATAAAAATAGACACATAGACCAATGGGAAATAATTAAATGCCCCAAAATAAATACAGACACATATCAATACTTAACTCATGACAAAGGAGCAATGACCATACAATGGGGGGGAGAAGAGTCTCCTCAATAAATAGTACTGGGGAAAACTGGATGGTCACATGTAAAAGAATGAAGTTGAAATATTCCATAACTCCACACACACAAATAAAACCAAAGTGGACTGAAGATATATAGATATATATATCCATATATCTATATATCTATATATAATAGATATTATATAGATATATAAAGATATATATATATATATATTCAGTCTAAAACTGAATGAAATACCATTCTATACTACACTATACTATACTATACTACAGAGTTATAGTAATCAAAGCAGTAGGGTATTGGAATAAAAACAGACATATGCATTTCCTTGATTATAAGTGATGTTGAGCATTTTTTCATGTATCTGTTGGCCATTTGCTTTTCTTCTTTGGAGAAGTGCCTTTTGAGCTCTTCTGCCCATTTTTTGATTGGGTTATTGGCTTTGTTTTTGTTGAGTTGTGTGAGTTCCTTGTAAATTTTTATTATCAGTCCTTTATCAGATGTATTGTGTGCAAATACCACCTCACACCTGTGAGGATGGCACACATTAAAAATACAGGCAACAACAAATGTTGGAAAGGATATGGAGAAAAAGGAACTCTTCTACACTGCTGGTGGGAAGGTGAACTGGTCCAACCACTATGGAAAGCTGTATGGTGATTCCTCAAACTGCTAAACATGGAGCTTCCATATGACCCAGCAATCCCACTTTGGGGAATTTACCCAAAGGACACAAAAACACTAATCCGAAAGGATACATGCACCCGTATGTTCATTGCGGCACTGTTCACAATAGCAAAGGTATGGAAGCAACCCAGATGTCCAAAAATAGATGATTGGATCAAGAAGATGTGGTACATATACACAATGGAATACTATTCAGCATTCAAAGAATATAAACACATGCAATTTGCAGCGACATGGATGGCATTGGAGGGGATCATACTCAGTGAAATAAGCCAGAAAGAAAGAGAAAAATATCGAATGGTTTCACTTATAACAGGACTATAAGGAAACCAAATAGGAGAGAGACAATCGGGGTAGGGAGGGAGGAGGGAGTACAGGTGGGAAGGAAAAGGGCACAAAATGGAATAGAAAAGAACACGAGGGACCATGGAGATGGATCACGGGTGAATTGGTGGTGGGCTACCCAAGGGGAATACAAAATGTAAAACACATAAATAACAATAAAAATATATATTAAAAAAAACCAGACATATGGACAACTATGAGTGATCTTAGTTGCACATGTATGACTTAGTCCACTTCAGAGTCACAGTCCCTGAGGAGGTGCTGACTTTGTTCAATGTATGCAAAGTTGACGGAAGACCAAGTTTTCAAAAAGGAAAATCCCCTCAATTCCTCCTACATCCTTTCTTATTACTCTTAACCAATATATATATATATATATATATATATATGTAATTTCCTCCACTACTATTTTGTTTATAGTTGTCCAGTTTTCCTAACAACACTTATTAAAGAAATTTTGCTCCTATTACATCCTGTTGATCCATCTGTCTGTTGAAGGACATTTAGGCTGCTCCCATGTCGTAACTATTGTAAATTATGCTGCTGTGAATACTACAGAACATATGGGGGGTTTTGCTGATGGTTTCATTTTCTGTGGATATATAACCAATAGTGGGATTGCTGCATCCTACAATATTTCCTTTTTATTTTTTAAGGTAAATCCAGATTGCTTTCCATACAGTTTCTTCAGTTCATATTCACACCAACAGCCTAATAAAGTTCCTTTTTCTCTCTATCCTTTCCAACACCTGATGTTGGGAGTCTTTTTAATATATGCCCCTGCCACAGGTGCAAGATAGTATCTTATTGCAGTTTTAATCGGGACCTCTCTTGTAAGGAGTAACAATGAACATTTTTTCATATATCTTTTGGCCTTCTGTATATCCTTTTTTTTTTTTAAAGATTCATTTTTTATTTATACACACAAGCTGGGGTACAGGCCAGAGGCGTGGGGTGGCGAGAGGGTTCACCAGAGACAGAGCGGGGAGCAGAACAGGCAGATCAGAAATACACTGCTGAGGGGAGCAGCGGGCAAGGCAGGAGAGGTCTGCCACGCCATGTGGGATTCCTTTTTGGTGAATTGTCTATTCATAGCCACTGCCCATTTGTTATTTGGGTTTTTTTTTAATTTATCATTATTATAATTTTTGCATAGAAGAACTAGGGTGTAGGTCAGAGGTTTAGGGCAGGGGAGGGGCGGGTAAGGGGTTGTGAGAGGATTCACCAGAGACAGAGTGGGGAACAGAACAGGCAGATTTACAGAAATACACTGCTAAGGTGAGCAGCTGGCAAAATAGGAAAGGTCTGCTGCAACGTATGTGGGTTAGCTCCTTGCCTGGGGATCAAACCAGGCCTTAGCAGTAAGAGCCCAGAGACCTAACTGGTGGGACACCAGGGAGGTTCAGTTTTTTGGGTTTTATTTTTTTGGAATTGTATGCATTTTATATATCTTGGATATTAACTACTTATCAGTTATATATTATGTAAATATTTTCTCCCAATCAGTAAGATGACTATTTAATTATCTTGTATTTTCTTTCACTGTATAGAAGTTTTTTTGTTCTTGATTCCCTCTCCATAGGGACTGACTCCAAAAAAATATCTTTATTGTTGATTCTGTGGAATACATTGCCAATATTTCCTCCTATGTTTTTTATTGTTGCAAGTCATATCTAAATCTTTTACTCCATTTAGAATTTACTCTTACATCTGGTGTTAGTGAGTAACTTGTTTTTGTGTCTGGTGTTAGTGAGTAATCCAGCTTCATTCTTTTATGTGTACCTCTCCAATCATCCAGCACAATTTTAATGAGACTATCTTTTGCCCATTTTATGGCCATGAATATTTTATCATAGATTAGGTTGCTGGTATATGTATGGATTTAGTTCTGGACTTTCAATCTGTTCCACTGGTCCATGTATTTATTTTTGTGCCAATATCAGATTATTTTTCATACTATTGCTTCAGAGTAAAATTTGCAGGCAGATAACATAATGTTTTCATTTCTCTTCTTTTTTAAGGTTATTTTAGCAATTTGGTTCCTATGGTGAAGGATAGAATTGGACTTTTAGTGGAGAACTACTACACAGACACTGATTATTAAGAAACATACCTGAAACATATAATGTTATAAAGAAATATTTCATTAATAAAAAGATATTATGAGCCACTGGTATTCTGAAGGGCAATATGTCACTACTAAGTCAAATTAAGTATACACATCTGTTGTGACCCATGCCTTGACTCATAAGGCGATATGTATGAAGGCATTCATTTCAGTGTTATTTATGGGGATGAAAGATAGAGGCAATCTGATTATTGATTATTGAAAAAGTAGATAGAAAATATGATGACAGCTGAATGCCAAGAGTATTCAACAATCAGGAATAACTATCAGGTGTACCCTACTGAAGATGGATCAAAACCAAAGCACCAGTGGAAATTAGGTTAAAAACAAAGTTAATAGCACACTACAATTTACATATACTATGTATACCTATTGTGTATACATATGGCATGTGTGCATATACCTGGGGAAGGCCTTTAATTGGGCAATAATGATGAAAATAAAAAAATAAAAATAATTTTAAAAAGATATAGTCCCTGGGCCTCCCTGGTGGCGCAGAGGTTAAGCACTGCTGTGTGGAGCTGTTGGCAGTGGCGACGCGAGTTCGACAACCGGCCAGGGAGATTCCCACATGGCGTGGCAGACCTCTCCTGCGTCGCCCGCTTCTCCCCTCAGTGGTGTGTTTCTGTTGAGCTGCCTGTTCTGCTCCCCACTCTGTCTCTGGTCAATCCTCTCGCCACCCCACTCCTCTGGTCTACACCCCAGCTTGTATGCATAAATAAATAAATCTTTAAAAAAAATGATACAGTCATTGTTAATATGCCAGTGTATTTCTTTTTACTCTGTGTTACAGTGTGTGTGTGTGTGTGTGTGTGTGTGTGTGTGTGTGTGTGTGTGTGTATAAACTTATTTTAAGTAATTAGATCACTTAAAGTTCCATATCTGGCATTTTAAAATACTTAATATTAAATAATGAACAGCTTCCCATCTTTGATTGCATCATTCTGATCATTTCATCAGAATAGATTCTTAGAAATAGAATTATTGTGTTAAAGGGTAAATATATTTTAAATGGTTTTATTATATACTGTCAAATTTCTTTCCAGAAAGGTTGAGTTATTTTCAAATAACACCAACACTATATGAAAATGTCTATAGCATGGTAGTAGGAATCTAATCATTATGATTCTCTTTAATTTTCAGGTTAAAAGTTGAATCTCAGTATCGTTATATTCATATTTTTTAACAAGCAAGTTTGATCATTTTCATATACTGTTGATTCTCAATATTCAGAGTAGTTATATCCTATAAAGTCTCTATAACATAGTCACTACTGAACCATTGTTCCTAGTGCAAATGTAGGGTTAGGTGCCTGCAAACCTCTAGGGATATTTTCATCAACTGACCAATACAGAGTGTTGTCTTATGTATGTCTCTGTTTAAAGATATAATATATTATTGCTAGCCAACAGATATGTGACTCAGGCTTCAGTGAGTCTTGTCCAGCACTCAAACTTTTTCTGTAAGGCACATCACATCTTTCTTCCATTAGCTATCAATAGTTAGCACTTAAGCACTATGAAAGAGGGTCATTTTAACAAGTAAAATCACTATCAAAATAGGCACGAAAATTTTCTAATTATGACACTGTATAGACCTCAAAAAGGACACTTGTTTATAGGATGAGAGCTGAAACAAGAAGGCAAAGTATCACCTTGCTGGGAACATGACCATTAAGTGGCCCATATTTTCCACCATTTTACCATGAAAGGACAGCAGAGTATTGATTTTGGAAATATGAATAAATTTTAGCAAGTGGGAAAATATAGAATCCACCATTAAGAACTAAGAGTCATATAGCTACTATGTAGGGAAGCCCAATGGGCCTGTTTATCCTGCTTGTGAGTCTCTTCCCCGGGAAATCTCGCACCCGTGTCAGTCCACCAGAAGTCTATCTCGGGACTCCTTCTGGGAAACAAATACATTCCTACTCTTGCTTCACCCTCGTCTGGGGTGGAAGGAAATAAAAACAGACGTTTGAGAGATTAAATCTACCAAAAAAAGAAATGTGTACCGATCCTTGCTTCTCACCATCTACATATATAAATCACCTTGATAAGGAGAAATAAAGGGTGGAACGAGAGGCCTGGAATGCTCTGGAAAACAGAGCTGTGGAAAAGAAATATCCCTTCTACAACATTTACTTAAAATGCTTATTGTGTGGAATAGCAATTTAATAATGAAAGGTCCTGAAACACGGTAAAAACTGAAATTTGATGATGATGATGATAATAGTACTGATGGTGCTGAGAGATGGAAAGTCGTGTAGAGGGGTAGAGAAGTTATCTGTCATCTTGAGTAAATTTGCATTTACTCTTCCCTCTCCTCTACTCTAAGTCTACAAGTTTACACTAAATAACAGCTCATGGTAGAGTAGCAATATTACTCACCTTGGCAAGTGATATCATTGACTATTTTTTCTTAGGAAGTTTTTATTATGTTGCCAGGAATTTTAAAGCTCCTTAAAAATTGAGTGGATGAAGTCTCCCCTCTCTGATTGAATTTTCCTGGTAGAAACCAAGGTTGCACAGATAAGCACCTGGAAACATTATTTCTACCAGTATTGTGATCTGAGTGTGAGTGTGAAAATCCAGTGCTTTGAGTGCAGGAGGGTGAGATGCAGGAGTTTCAGATAGAAGGCAGAGATAAAGGTATATGGGTACAGAAGATCAAAAGTTAACATTTTTGTAAAGGATTTGGATTCTCAACACATAACTTTCAAGGGAAGGAAAAGTAATTTAGAGTGCATATGTTCTGCCCTGCCAAAAATTTATAGTCAGAACTAAAGACTTTAACACCAGTTCCAACAAGAGAAGGTCAGAGGTCCCTAAGGGTCAAAATATAGGAGATATCAAAATCACCAGAATGTGCTCCTAAAGAAGCTGACATTTCCATTGTAGTTCTACTTCAGAATAAAATCCTGTCTCACTTTCACTGAGACTATAGGTAATTAAAATAAGCATTTTCTCCAAATCTGTTATATCTATCAAAGTGCTTTAATATACTCCATTTTAGGATTTAAGTTACATATACACATTATTTCTATCAAATATAATTATCTACACCAAATGACATACTGTCTTTCTTAAATGAAGTACTAAGACTCCTTTAATATGTCACAGCTTGATTTAAAAAAAAATACTAATAGGCCATTTGTTCAGTTGAACCACTGTTCTCTGGGATTCTAACTCTGCCTCTATAAATTTTGTAGCCGTGGTTGATGATATCTACAGTTCATTCCAAGGCCTAAATTTTTTGATGTTGAACAAGGATACCTGAATTTCCATTCTCTATCTGCTCCTTCACAAAGTTTCAGGTGTCTGAGAAGCA
>PVIJ01008801.1:42179-71548 GCA_004024925.1 Scalopus aquaticus
CCCCCCCCCCAGTGTCTTTCTCCTATTTGGTTTTCCTATACAACTCAACAAAAACAAGGCCATAATCCAGTCAAAAAATGGGCAGAAGACCTAAAAAGACACTTCTCCAAAGAAGAAAAGCAAATGGCCAACAGGTACATGAAAAAATGTTCAACATCACTTATAATCAAGGAAATGCAAATCAAAACCACAATGAGATACCACCCTCACACCTGTGAGGATGGCACACACTAAAAATACAGGCAACAACAAATGCTGGAAAGGATGTGGAGAAAAAGGAACTCTTCTACACTGCTGGTGGGAATGTGAACTGGTCCAACCACTGTGGAAAGCTGTATGGCGATTCCTCAAACTTGCTCAACATGGAGCTTCCATACGACCCAGCAATACCACTTTTGGGAATTTACCCAAAGGACACGAAAACACTAATCCAAAAGGATACATGCACCCGTGTGTTCACTGCGGCACTGTTCACAATAGCAAAGGTATGGAAGCAACCCAGATGCCCAAAAATAGATGACTGGATCAAGAAGATGTGGTACATATACACAATGGAATACTATTCAGCATTCAAAAAAGATAAACATGCAATTTGCAGCAACATGGATGGAATTAGAGGGGATCATGATCAGTGAAATAAGCCAGAAAGAAAGAGAAAAATATCGAATGGTTTCATTGTTTTGTTTCTTATCAAGGAGACCTTGACCAGGCTGAGAACACCTTTCTGTTGATGTCCCGAGGGTCATCTCCGTCTAACTCCCTCTCTGTCATCAGCCCCTCTTAAGTCATTCAAATCCAACCTGACCTATGAGCCCCTTGTTTCCTGGCCTTAATATAGTAAACTCAGTTAAATGCCACATTCTACTCAGAGATATATTCTGTAAAGGGCACAGATGGGCACTCCATACACTCGCAGCCTATGATGATAGAATCAAGCAGTTTGAAGTCAACTTTCTAAGGTGTGCAAATAATTAAACCAGAACCTGCTCCCATAACTAAACCTCCAGGGACAAAGTAAACTAGATCATGAATTAATAACCCAAGGATAATGGGAGACACTTTCTCAGCAGTCACTTAAAATCAGATTGCAAGATACATCCCCAAAGTGGCATTCCAATTCCAGCCATTCCAAATCTCTTTCTATGGGTAGTCTTTATTTCCTCCTTTCGCTTTTTTGCTTTCAATATTTAACATGTGTTTTGTCTCCTTGTGTAGTGAATTTTTACCATAGTCAAACTTATTTTCCACATGTTTCACTTTAAAATTTTCTATTTGCTGGAACTTCTTTGTGGCTAGTTAAATGAAAGTTGTCATCTTTCGCCAAGAGTGCTAAAATTTAGCTTATTCATTAACTCAGCAAATAATTTTTAATGTCAGGTGCCATTTCTGCTAGCTGGAGACAAGAAGGATATAGTCACCAGGAAGCGGCCATTTCAGTATCTATGGTTGCTGATTCCTGAGATTTCTCTTATCATCATCATTATGGCATAAAACACACCAACAGAAAAGTAGGTAAAAGATGAAGGTGTCATTTCATAAATAATTACAAGACCAGCATCCTGTGTGATGGGCAGCTTTGAAAAATGACTCCTAGTGAAAATGACTCCCAGCTCCTAGTACTCATGCTCTTGTGTAATCCTATCACCTTGACCTTGCATTAGACCTAGTGATTTGCTTCTGATAAATGTATTATAGAAAAAGGGATAAGATATCAACTCTACAATTTGGTTATAAATAACTCTGAGCTGAATATTGCTAGTATTGTCTCTCTGACTCTTTTTACATGCTAGTAACCACCAAGGAACATAATCCTCTTAAGAGTCACCAAAATGAATTTGGAAGAGGCTCTTGCCCCTCTTGAATCTGGAGCTGACTCCAGCCTCTGCCAACCCCTGATTCAGCCAATGAGAGAACCTGAAGCCCAGGTTCCAGTTAAATTGTGTCTGGATCTCTGACCCACAAAACCTATGAGAAAATTAATTTTTAATGTTGTTTTAAGTCTCTAATTTTTTGAATAATTAATTCTGCAACAGTAGACAATACATCACAATTGATAACAGCAAGCAAGGCAAGAAACACGACAGACAATACCCCAAAAGATCCCTCTTTGTCCCTTTCCACTTACAAATCCCTACATCCTTACCAGGGATAATTTCCTTGCTTTTCTTAATAGTGTTATATAGTTACGGACGATTATTAGTGCTTTGATAGTGGGTATGATGTGATGACATATTTTTAGAGATGTGAATTGATATCTTTAAAACATATATAGATTTGTAAACCAATGTTACGTCAATAAACATAGTTTAAAAAATACCTCTAAAAAAATAGTGTTATCCAGTCATGAATGCATCTTAAATGATATAGTTTGGTTGAGTTTTGAACTTCAGGTGAATAAAATATAACTTTCTGATCCTTTTAAGTCTCACTTCTTTTGGTTCACACTCCATTTGCAAGATAGACCCAAGCTGTTGTGAGTAATTGAGATTTGTTCATTTTCACTGTTGCATAATATATTTCTGTGTGATTACAACATAACTATTTAACCAATCTATGTTGATGGGTGTTCGGATTGTTTTCTGCTTGGGCTATTACAGCAATGATGCTATCAAGATTGATGTGCAGATGAATGTATTCTAAGGCATTTTTCCACACAGCCTGTTATTTTGTAATAGCCAGGTTATAAAATAAGCTTATCTTCCTGGAATTACAAAATAACATAAGGCTTTCTGTTTTCTGAAAAAAAACATGCCATCATACCAATGCCATAATGAATTTAGAAGGAGCAAAGAGAGGGAAAGAAGAAAAAGAATAGGAGTTATTCATTCATTTCCATTTTCCAGTAATGACACTTTGTGTGTTTTAAAAATCTTTTTATTCACTAGTATTATGCCTCCAATGAAAGCAGTCCCTCCTATAACTAGACCATTCCATCTGTTGAGAAATTCAAATCTATGGGAGTTTACAAAAATTTTTTATTAGTTACAGTCTCATGAGATTCAAACTATCCAGGTCTAAGGCTTAAAAGTATGCATTTCCTGGTCTGTGGGATCCCAGTTACTCTTATGCCTCACAAAGGCATCATGTCTTAGGATCCATCTAGAACCTTGGAGGATTGCCTTTTCTGTGTTTATCCATACTTTAACATCTTTAATTGTGATGAAATCAAAATTTTAGGATACTTTGAAAGTGGCATACCAAAGAATTTAAAATGTTTTCTTATTCCCTATCAACTATGCCCCCATAATACTTTTTTTGTTTATTGCCAAGTAATTCGGAAAAAATAGTCAAATAATTCAGGTGTCTCCATTAGCCAAGAGAGGCAGATGCTGCTAGAAAGTTCAATATGCAGGAAACATGGGCTTCTGTTTCAGGAAAACTAACCGTGCGCCTTCCCTTTGGTTTGTTAGCTTTCCCCTAACAGAAATTGAATCTACCCATTGCCTACTCCAGTGTTCAATCTCATTAGTCTTGTGGGTGAACTTCGAGAGAGAAAGGCAGACATGTTTAGACAATGGAAACTTCAGTCAGGACAAGTAGGATAAAGACTAAGACATTTTAAATGTGGTATCTTTTAAAACAAAGATTTTTCTTTAAAAACTAGTCTTCATGGGCAAGGTAGCTCTATTGCAAATAGTCATTCAAGGATACAGAGATGTTCCTTCTCACTTCACTGTTCCAGACAACTGCCCATTTCTGCGAGCTTAACACTGAGTTGTGGGCAGGTCCATATTCTAACTCACAAGAACTGGCAAGAAGAAAATCAGACGATTTCGGGCACATTCAGGAAATCTACAAAGAGCTCACATGACTCAACAAAAACAAAGGAAACAATCCGTCAAAAATTGGGCAGAAGACCTAAAAAGATACTTCTCCAAAGAGGAAATGCAAATGGCCAATAAGTATATGAGAAAATGTTCAACATCATTTATAATCAGGGAAATGCAAATCAAAACCACAATGAGATACCACCTCACACCAGTGAGAATGGCACACCTGAAAAAAAAACAGCAAACAACAAGTGTTGGTGAGGATGTGGAGAAAAAGGAACTCTCCTACACTGCTGGTGGGAATACAAACTGGTTCAACCACTATAGAAAGCTATGTGAAGGTTCCTCAAACTACTGAAAATGGAGCTACCATATGACCCAGCAATTCCACTCCTAGGAATCTACCCAAAGGACAAAAAAACATTAATCCAAAAAGATACATGCACCCCTATGTTTACTGCAGCATTATTTACAATAGATAAGACATGGAAACAACCCAAAGGCCTAAAAATAGAGGGCTGGATCAAGAAGATGTGGTACATATACACAATGGAATACTATTCAGCAACCAAAAAAGATAAACTCATGCCATTTGCAGCAACATGGATGGAGCTAGAAGGGATCCTGCTCAGTGAAGTAAGTCAGAAGGAAAAAGAAAAATATTGAATGGTTTCACTTATAGGAGGAATATAGAAGAACCAAATAAGAGACCAAGAGGAAAAAAATAACAATAATAATAAAAAAACAACCTAGCAGGCAACCATAAATAAGAGACATTCTGCAAGGGAAGGGGAGGAAAAGGGATTAAAATTGGGGAGAGAAGAGCACAAGGAACTATGGTGATGGTGCAAGGGTGAATTGGTGGTGGGTTACCTAAGGGGAATACACAATAATGTAAAAGATATTATATGTGTGTGTGTATATATATATATATATATATATATACACACACACACATATAATATCTTATATATATATAATAGAAGAAAATCAAAAGCAGTATTTTTTAAGCAAAGAAAGCTGACGTTGGAATATATGTAGTTATGCGATTTCCATATTTTACTTGAAAAGGTAAGCTTATTCAACATTTAATGAATAAATTTTATCAACTTTATAATTTATTCCAGAAAACAGAAGAGGAAAATATGTCCCAAGTCACTTTATGAGACCTATATTACTCTAATACCAAAAACAGACAAATACAATACAAGAAAACTCCAGAGTAGTATCTTATAATGTAGACCCAATAATTCTCAAAAAAACTTTCAAGTAAATCAAGATCCAGCATAATATGAAAAAGGAGTAAGAACCAAGTAAAATTCATTCAAGGAAGGCAAGGCTGGTTCAGCATTCAAATATCTGTAATTCACATTAACACACCAACACAAGTATCAACATCTCTTTTTTGGTATATTTTTACAGAATACTGGCATTTATTTTATTTGAGAGTGATATTTGAAATTAATTTGCCTTTCTCTTACATAAGCATTTCCACCACTGAAATCCAAAGAAAATCACTTGATAAAATTCAATATTCCTTTAGGGTAAAAAATCTTGGCAAAAGAAGAAATAGAAGAGAACAGATGTAATAAGATGATATGAGAAATACAAGGCATAAAGATTGGGAAGAAAAAATAGAAGAATAAGACTGCCTTTAAACTGGTCAAGATTGCAGGTCATCAAGTCAGGGTGCAAACATCCATAACGTTTCTCTGTATCAGTGATAAACAATTGGAATTGGAAATAAAAAAAAAGCTCTCTAAGAAATAAAACTTCAGGTACAATTCTAACAAAATGTGTGCAATACCTACATATTGCAAACCACCAAACACTAATGAAAGAAACAAAAAAGATCTAAATAAAAAGAGCTGTCACATTCATAGATTAGAAATTTTTATATTATTAAGACATGAGTGGCTCCCCTTGGGGTATAGATCTAACGCAATATCAATCCAAGTCAGCAAATGTTTTTGTAGATATTGACAAACTGACTTCAAAATTTGTATTTAAATCAAAGAGACTCAAATATCAAAACATTTTTGAAAAGATGAACAAATAAAGAGGTTTTAATATCTTATTTTAAGATTTAATGAAAAGCTACAATGATCAAAACTGTGGTTTTGGTAAAAGAGAAGACAAACAAAACAATGTGACAAAATTGTCAAGAGACACAGGTGCCAAACAATTAACTGGAGAGAAAACAGTGTTTTCAACAAATGCTGCTAAAACAATTGGACATCTGTTATCAAACCAAAATCTTAGCTTATGTCCTACTGATTTTACAAAATTAACTTAAAAACAGATTATAGTCCTAAAAAGATGAACTCATGCCATTCGCAGCAACTTGGATGGAGCTAGAAGGGATCACGCTCAGTGAAATAAGTCAGAGGGAAAAGAAAAATATGGGATGGTTTCACTTATAGGAGGAATATAGAGGAAATAAATAAGGGATCAGGGGAAAAATAATAACAATAAATTTAAAAATTAACAGGCAACTATAAATCAGGGACATTTTGCAGGGGAGGGGAAGAGAGAGGGATCAAAAGTGTGGGGGACTATGGTGATGGTGCACAGGTGAACTGGTGGTGGGAATTCTATGGGGAGTACACCTGAGAGGAGAAAGCAAACTTTATATAAAAATGAACAATGATGTAAAATATATAAATAAATAATGTAAAATTAAAAAATAATGGATGAAAATCTTTGTAATTTCATGTTAAGATTTTATATCTTCGATGCCAAAAGCATGCTCTATAGGCAACAAAAAAACGATTTTGTCCAGATAAAAAGTTTTTGTTCTGTGAAAGACATTGTTCAGATAATTTTCATCAAGTCATAGACTTGGAGGAAGTGTTTGCAACTAATTTATTTAACAAAGGAATTGCACCAATGTTTAAGGATCAGGGCCAGGTGTAACTACAAAAGGACAACACGAAGGACTTTTTTAGAGTAATGGACCTATTATTTACCATGATTATGGAGATGGCTATACAACTGTATGTATTTGTCAAAACACATAGACTGTACATCAAAAGGAGTGAATTATAAGGAACATGAGTACACTGGTGGTGGGAATACAGATTGGTCCAGTCACTATGGAAAACAGTATGGAGGTTCATCAAAATATTAAAAATAGATCAACCATGAGATCCAATAATTCCACCCCTAGGTATCTACCTGGAGAATACTATTCATTAATGTAAAGGGATATATGCACTCCTATGTTCCTTACAGCACAATTTACAATAGGCAACCTAAATGCCTATGGACAGATGAGAGGATTTAGAAGATGTGGTATATATGGGCCTCCCTGGTGGCGCAACGGGTTAAGCGCAGCATTATGGAGCTGTAGGGCAGATGCTGCTAGAGCTCGATGTTTGGGCGCAAGTTTGATGCCAGTCGGGGAGCTTCCCACATGGCACAGCAGACCTCTCCTGCCTCGCCTCCTGCTCCCCTCAGCAGTGTGTTTCATTCGATCTGCCTGTTCTGCTCCCCACTCTGTCTCTGGTGAACCATCCCACCACCCCATACCTCTGGCCTTCACCCCAGGTTGTATGCATAAATAATTAAAAAAAAAAGATGTGGTATATATACACAGTGGAATACTACTCAACTTAAAAAAAATTAATTCTTGCCATTTGCAATGAAATGAATGGAACTGGGAGGGATTATGCTAAATGAAATAAGCCAGAAGGAGAAAGACAAATACTGGATGGTTTTACTCATATGTGTAATATAGAGAAACAAAGGAAATGACTGATAAAACTAAACAAAAAGAAAACCCTATAAATATGAAAGCAGAATTGAGGATACCAGAGAGAGAGAGAAAGTGTAGGGCACAAGGGGGGAAGGAACCCAATGGACTATGGTGGAAGACTATAGGCGTGTTGGCGGTGGGTGTGGTGTGGTGAACTCAGGGCTCTGGATCATATACACGGCTGCCAACCAATTTATTTGACGCTTAATAAATTAATTAATTAAAGAAGAGGTGATGAATCAAAGAAGAGGTGAGTCAACATTATTTCTGACTATAGGTAGAATCCTATGACTATGCACCAGCTGAATAACAACTTTGAATAAGACCGATATCCATGAGAAAAAATTTCAATCATCAAACAAAGCCTATTTTATTTTTAATAAAATCTGTTTGGGGAAGTTTTTTATTTCTTAGGAGACTTGTGTGGTCTCTTTGGGACCATGGCACTTCCAGAAGAAATTCTGAAAATTAACTGCATTTGTTTCCAGAGAACGATAACATACTACCTCAAGGAATTTCTCATGGGGTGATAACCCTCTAAGTAGAACCATTGGCTCTGATAGAAAACCAAGGTTAAAATCTCTAAAGAGTTCACAGTTCTGTGTTGACTGAAAAATAAACAACTCTTGTCTGCAGACATCCAGAGATAGATTGCATGGCTTTTTACTTTTCAGGGAGAGAAAATGAAAGCTGCTGAGGAGAAATAGAACCTCATCTATCTTTTAATTTTCAGTCCCTGCTGTCTTTCATATTTGCCCCTCACTGACCAGACCCTCTGGAGAAATTTGCTCTCAGTACGCTGACCTTATAACCCTGAGTGCGAGGGTAAATATTGCAAATACACAGGGTTCAATCTGAAGTTGCACTATGTATCGTTGTGCTTTATAGAGCTTGAAAGTTCCCTGATCATAAAAGCTGCATTTAGGAAAAACTGTCACATACTTGGCTAGGTTTATCTTGTCCCCCCATGCCTCTCTCCAGTGGCTTTCTTGCCTTACCCACAGCACCTATCTCCTCTCTACACTCCCTAATGACGCTCCACTCTGGAATTCAGTTCTTGAACACATCAGTATTCATTTAAATCAATCTATGATATGTCCCAAAGAAACATGCATGTTAAATCCTCATCTAATTAAGAAATGGCAAGTATATGGCACCTGCTTAAGATCAAAACTGGTGAGAGAAGTTTAAGGAGTTTGGAAATACATGCATGGGTGTTGTGTACTTATAAACAACTCCACATGGACAGTTTAGCTTTAAAATGAGGATAGCCTCATTCATTCACACTGTTAAATACTCCTTATTCAAGTAGGAGAAAGTTTTCAACATCAGAGAATTTCCCAGCCATGCAATGACTGTTTGGGAAGCAATTTGCCAGATGTCTATGAGAGTTAACTCACTCTAGGTCCCTATGCAATCAGGTCCCTAGTTAGCAACTTCAGAGCCATTAAAGTCTCAGTATTAGTTGTCGAGTGTAATATCCTTTATCCAGAAATGGTCCCTGCATGACAGCAGACAGAAGAACAATGAGCACCCTGACACTTGGTGATAACGAACTCAAATCTTATCTCCAATTATAAAACTTCCAAAAGAGATAAATGGTTTCCCATCGTCAGTGTACCATTGATGCGTGTTTACTGCAATTACTAGTCAGAACCTCTTTTCATTAAAAACAAATGTGTCCGTAATCACTCAGCAAGTGAGTAAATGCCAAAGATGTTGATTCTTTAGAATTTTAAGGAACGTTTTAAGCTTCTGGAACAATGATAAACCTGCTCTGCACCCTCTCCTCCTAAGGAATGAAATAAATAAATAACAGCAAAATATTCACTGTCTGGGAAATAAATTACAAGTAAGACATATGACAAGGATCAGTGTTGGAAGGGACCGCATATTTTAATTATGTATACAAATGACTTGGTACTGAGAGCAAGATTTGCAGATTACATTAAACATAGGGGGAGGCACAGCACAGTAAATAATAAGGTACCCAAATGCCAAGCGTCAGCTGAGGATTTACATTATTTGTGCTGTATGTGGGGCTTAGAAGATGGAAAATGCAGATAAGTGTAAATAAATGTCAAATAATGTGCCCGTGGCCAAGAAATATAGAAAATGAATTTGAGATCAGGGGAATGGTGCTGCAGCATAATGATTGGGAGGGGAAGCCCACACAGGCTTGTCACGCCCAAGACAAGTCTCCGGGACAGCCAAAAATGTCTCTGTGCAAACTGGGATGGAAGCGAAAATCTGTTCCCCTTCCACAAACAATCACCTGATACCTTCCAGATACGAACACACTGGTTTCTCCATCTAATTCAGCTGTGGCCTGTAGATGATCATTTAAAGGGAGTGTGGTGCAGTGGAACTGGTTTTGTTTAGGTCTACCACTATCTCTGGCCAGCTGGTCTACCTTGGTCAAGTCACTTCCAATCTCCGAGTCTTGGTTTCCTTCTCTGTAACAGGGTAAGTGCTGTACTTCACTTTTATTAAATGACATCTTGGCCAACCTCTGCAGTAAAGGAAATTTGATCAGGGCTGAGATCCCTCTTTCTTGTGGTGGCCCCAGCACATGCAAAGCCTGGCATTTTTGGGTACTTAGCTCAATAAGACCACATTTGTTACAACTTGAAAGAACGTTTGAATCCTTTGTGACTCCACAAACTTCATAATTTAATACATGCCTCATTGAAATAACTTTTTTGTAAAGAGTCTTTACAAACTGAAATATATTTTTTTCCAACTGAAATCTAGAAATCAAAGAAAGATCTTAGTCATTCAAGGGAGAGACACTGATTTTAATTGCTAGAGTGTTTCTTAAAATATCTCAGATTTCAAAATCATTTAGAAAACCACTTGTTTAGAATGCTTTTAGAAGGCTAGCTGTTTTGTTGTCAGCTTCTCAGGCATTCATTATTTCAATCTTCAAGACAATTATTTAAGTTAATAGCTACTAACACACTATCCCTTTAATGAAAAAAATCAAGATTCTGGGAAATTAAATGACTTAGATATAAGGTCAAATGCCAATTTTCTAAATTATGCAAATATTTCAGATAAAAACCAGAAAGAACTAAAGTTTTCTAACACAATTAATGTAGACCATAGGTTCATCTACACACTACAGGTTCATCCCTTAGAGCAGTTGCTAAAAACACATGAACTGTTTCTCAGATATGTTGTATGTGGCAACTCCTGGCTTCTCCACTTACCAGTCAAGTGACTCTAGGAAAGGTACTTAAGCTTTCTAATATTTAGTAGCGAGGTCTGTAAAGTAGCAATTTTCGCAATACCTGTTTCCTACTTACTATGAATAGGAAATGAGATCACACATTTGAAGTGAGTGACATTATTGGAAAATATTCAATAAGTCCAAGTCACTGAGTATGAAAAGCAACATGCAAAAAAATAGACAAAAATGGGCCCAAAACATAAATTTTAACATACATAAAATAAGATTCAAACATAAATATTTTTGGAAATTTTTCATAACATAATATAATGATACCTAGCTACATTTAATGTTACTTTGTTTATAAACAAAATGAAAATATAGAAAGATTGGAAATTAACGCAAGTATTTACATATTCATTCTCTTTGGAGAGAAATTATTGATTAATATTGATTTCCTATTTCACTCTCCTTACCAGAAAAAAAAAAATGAGCCTCTGGAAATCATCTCATTTATTTAATAGTTGCAGGCCCCAGTCCAAAAGAGTGGGTCTTTTGCCCTCTAGGGAAAGAATTCACTAGAGAGTGCTTAGTATAGTTGCACTGGGCAAGGGTTTGTTAGAGAGACACAAGCATGAGGGATCCAGTGTTGGAAAGGGGAATGAGCCTGGCTTCTCAAAGGCAGTTAAGAGGAGATATTTAAAGGGTAAATCCATGAGGCAGGGAGGAAGAAAGCAGCATCCTAGCTTGCTTTGGGTTGGGCTACCCTTGGGCATTTGCAGACGGTTATATCCCAATTGCACATGAGGGTTCTTAGTTTTTTCCCACCAAAAAATTGTGAGATAATCATTAGCCAGGCTCTAATACTTTTTTGCCTATCCTGGTGACTTATAGCAGTGTGGTGGGCCAAACTGGATAGTGCTTGCCATTCCATAATGCAGTCCATCTGTTCGAACAGGACTTAGGGTAACTCATCCTTTCAACCTGTAATTTCTTTTACCTAGGTGGCCTTTAAACCAATGGAAATACTATAAACTGTCTCAAGTCCATATGACTTATGCCACAATAGACTCAATGAGGTGACCTAACCTGGGCATTGTGAAGAGAAGTGTGTATTTACCTAATAAATTTGCAAAGGGTTCAGCACTATAAGAGCACCATCCGTACAGCACCAGAACATCCCAGGAGGTCCTTCATTATTTTGTGTCTTGTCAGTATCATCATTGGATTTATAAAAATAAGAAATCAGGACTTGAGAACTGAGACATAGTTTATATGACTCCTTCATTGTATGATTGAAAGAATACAGGCTCAAAGCAATTAATGTGACAGTTTAAGGTCTAGAAACTGGCTTAAGGACACAGCTTAGTGGTTTCCAAGTCTTGTAATTTTCAGGCCCATGAATTACCCCAAGAATCCTGATTTTCACATGGAAATATATTGATCTATCCACCCCAAGTCACCCTAAACAAGTGCTAATGGGAATAAGAATTTAAGCTTCAACACAGGTACTAAAATGACATATTTAAATCCCAAAGAATTTCTCAATAAATCATCAAAGTTGCTTTGCCATTCTATTGAAATAAAAAAAGAAACAAAATGAAACAAAAATCAACCAAAAAACCAAATCCCTTATAATACAGTTTCTACACAGGTAGCAATCTCATTCTTATCTTTGAAGGTCATAAATATCTACAGTGCTATACGGTCACCAAGAAATAGTACCAATAAGAGAATAAATATTGATTCACATAAAAATTACATTTTTCTGCAGGGCAAGGTAATGTGACTTGCATAATCTCAGAGATTTTTTTTAATTACAAAGACAAGAACTCCAAATCCCTCTTTCATGAATTCTTCAAATGATAGAAAATAGACTCGGAAGCAGATAGACAAGCCAATGTGGGCAGAATAATTAAGATTCATGATTCTAGAGAGCGAGAAAGAAGCTGGGCTTTTAGCAGAGAAGACTAACAGAGTAATTATGGAAAAAGAAGCAATAGTCTGAAAGGGAGAGAGAGAAGGATGGAGACTTAATGGTTTCAGCCTCTAACAAGTAAAACAATCTGCCTGTAGATTTGATATACAGAGTCCACTTCCCCAGCACAGAGTCCTATGCTGCTGAGAAAGTGAACTTTGTATTTAAGAACAACCCCAGTTTTGAAATTTGAAAAATAATTAAGAATTAATCACTTCTAAGAAGGTCCTAACCTTAGCGTCTTTTTCATCTTCCCAAGAAGAACCTGGTCTCACAGTTTCTGAATTTTCTAGCCAAAGCTGCTGTTCAATCCTAGGCACAGACATCTGAGTATCGGTCACATCAATTACATTAAAATTGGGCCAATTCCTTTTCTACATCAATAGTAAACTCCATAAGGACAGTTGATATAGTCACCCAGCATTTCACCGGTTCATCAGAGTACAGGAAGATCTCAAAAAAGGAAGGACAAAGCTTGGAAGGTGATACGGGAAAATAACTGCAAGCTATTCTGGCTTTATTACTGGGCAGCAAAAATAAAAGTTGAAAGAAATGGACTTAAGAAAGTATTTTACACATTAAAAAAGAAGAGTTACAATTGCTTTGCATGCAAGATTGTTAAAGGCAACAACCAGGACCATTTACAAAGCAATTAGGTGTTATCCTGGGGAAAATAACATTAAAAAGATTACACTCAATCGTTCAAAGTCTTTTCTTGTGCCCTGTAGGGTCCTGTGCTTTAAATGTGCAATTGAGGAACTGACCTACTAGGGATATCTGATGAGGTTCTACAAGTCAAGACGCTGATGGCAGAGAATCCCTTCATTACAGTTTGATAACAACCCAACTCTGCTGCTTATTACAGACCTGAAATGCCCCCAAATATAATTGGATAGTTTTCCCCATCTGAATCCCAGCATCACTGTCAATCACTGACAAGTGACAAGCAGAGGACAAACTCAGCATTACACAGAGATTCCAAGGACACACAACTTCAGTGCAGAGAGCTGATTTTAAAATATGAAAAGTGAGGAAGGTAAAGAAAAAAGAACAGCAGAGAATTTTTCCTGGACTGCTTCAAGTGCTAATCACCTCTCCTGCAAGTACCTTTCCTTGCAGTACTTCTCCTTATCAGGCAAAGCTTCTCATTTGATCATTTTCTCAGTTTTGAGTCACTAAATAAAAATCGGGGGTTAATGGTCACAAAGCCTACTCGATACGGTCCTTCTGGAACTTGGCAGCTGCAAACTCTCATCATGAGTTCCAACCCCTAGCAAGGATGCTGTGCTAGATCTCCTCAACCCTACTACACAAGTTGGTGTTGATAATTCAATTTTCTGCCCCCATTTCCAGTTCCCCTAAATTGCTGTTTTCTCCTCTATTGATCTACTGAGTCAAATGTGCTGAAGTTTTCCAAGAAATAAAATATCTGTATTCCATGTATTTTTGTTTTGAACAGGGAGCTAAAGTGGAATTCTTTTGTCTAGTACATTAAGGTAATTACCAGCTTCAGCCTTTGGGGGCACATCACTTTGAACTCTACTGTGGATACAAATGGACACTAAAACTAATGTGATATCAGAAAGCAATTTTTCATGTTAGATTATGTTTGGAAAGATCAGAGTATAAGGTGGGGGGGGATGTGATAAGTTTGTCAGTTCAAGCTTTATGAGGAGCTTTGGCTACGGTACAAACTCTGAATAATGAAGAGCTTTATTGTGCAGCACTGAATATCAAGCCTCAGACTACTTGGACATGAATTTGAGCTCCCTTTACCAGCTATGTGACCTTCAGCAACTTACTTCACTTGTCAAACCCAGTTGTCGCACCTTAAAATGGCCACAATCACACTATGTTCGTGACTAAGTGAAATCATCACTTTAACACTTAGCAACAGGTCAAAACACATTGCTAAGAACTTAGCACATGTTAATTTGTGTTAGGAAAGAGTGAAACAGAGAATGAGCACAAGTAAGACTTATTTTTCTTAAGGATAGTCCATAAATTCTGTGAAATCTCTATACATTTAAACTTCTAGAGAAGACATTCTCAGACTTTAGCATACATCAGAATCATTTGGATTGCTTGTTACAAAAACTCAGATTGCTAGATTCAGCCCCAGAAAATCTGATGCAGTAGGTGTGGGCTGAGACCTGAGAATTTGCCCTGCTAGCAAATTCCCAATGGATACTGAGGCTTCCTGTCCAGAAACTACGTGTTGAGATCTGCTGCTATGGCAACAGGAGAGAGATCTGATTAACTATTAGGCACTCACCAAGTGTCAGTCACTCCATACACCTAGGGTATTTAGTTCAATGAAAAACATTGATCTTGATCTCCAGGTATGAAAGTCATATTTCTAAGTAGTCATAAATATTGTCATTCATTCCTAAAAGGTTAGCTAGTATCAAGATATTCTCCTGGGCAACAAAATTATTTGTACTTATATACATATGCTTTAAATAAATCCTAGTCAATCACTGTGCTTAATAAACAGATTTTTTATCTATTAATGTGCTTTGAAGGTTGAGTAATATACTCAGCCCTTCCCTCCAATATTTATATGCCGAGGTATTTGCCATACCTAAATGAAAAAGGAACACAGGGGAGGGAAGTAAGTGATGGGTAAGAAAATTAAGTTCATAATAAAAATATCATTTTTCAACATTCTCTACTCTGGTATTAATCCAAATTTAGGTATCAGTAACAGTCATTAATTGTTAGTAAATTTTTCATGAGAATTTTGTAATTTACTCTAACTACTCTCTTTCTGATCTTTTCAGCACATTTTAAAAAATGCAAACTGCATAATAACATTGAAAAATAAACTGGAAGTTTAAATCTATGTTTAAAATTGTCCATGAGCACTTGGTAGTGTGTGATTAAAGAAAAAGAAAAGTTTGTTTAAAATTGAAGTGGAATAAAGGATTCTTTTAAACCCTTGAGACGCGTGGCAACATGAATAGAATTTGAAGGTGTAACACTAAACGAAATTGGGCAAAAAGACAGATACTGGGTGGTGTCATTTATATGTGGATAGAAAAACAAAATAGTGTCAGAAAAGGCCAAACTAAAAAACTAGCCCTTGAAACCACACTGTGGAATGGGGGTAAGCAGAGGAGTAGGAGGAGAGGAAAGGAAAGTAGGAGGGATAAGAACAAAGAAGGGAGGGAGCACAAGGGTTTATGGTGGTGGAAGAGCGTTCTGTTGGTAGATACAGCATGACAACTGTGCCTGGAAGGGGGCTCTACACCCCTGTTATGGAAACAACAATGTTGATCAATGTTAACTCAATTTAAAAAAAAACTTATCAACCGCCCTGGTAGCGCAGCACTATGAAGCTATCCAGAGCCACTGCAGCACGAGTTATACACCCGGCCAGGGTGATTCCCACATGGCGCAGCAGACCTCTCCTGCCTCGCCTGCTGCTCCCCTCAGCAGTGTATTTCGGGCAATCTGCTTGTTCTGCTCCCCACTGTGTCTCTGGTGAATCCTCTCACCATTCCACACCTCTGGCTTACATCCCAGTTTGTATGCATAAATAAATAACATATTTTAAAAAAAAAACCAATTTTATAGGAAAAATATAGAATCATTCCATTAAAATCAAGAACACCATGAAATTATCTATTATAATACTATCATTCAATGATATTCTAAACATAAATAAAATTGGTAAAAAAATAAACACTTGAAAATTCAAGTTCAAGATGATGAGGTAGGACATTTCTATCCACTCATAATTTTCATTTAAAGTATTCTTCAGAGTATCATTTTTGAAGTCAGTCAAACCAATAAATATGACACAAATGCCTTGTATGGACCAAATGACCTTATTATTGTCAGCTTCATAGTTTAATGACAATCTATAATTGAATGTTAAGATATAAAGTATAAATTCAACATGGCAATAGGAGAGAGTAACTGCACTGTGTCTTGCTAGAATGAATTGCTTGACTATAGTTAATTTGATCTCATAGCAATCACCAAGTGAAACTAATTTTTAAATAAATTTTTAAACAAATTTTTAAATAAACAGGGCTTTTTAGGTGAATTTTACTATCTTCTGCTTTAAAATCACTAGTAATAGCTTCTAAAGCAAAAGTTCCTCCAAAATGCTTAAGTTTCACTACTACTCCAATAACCAATCAAATCCAGCCTCTCTTTGGGAATCTACCCAAAAGACACAAAAACATTAATCCATAAGGATAAATGCACCCCACGTTTATCGTAGCACTGTTCACAATAGCTCAGACATGGAAACAACACAGATACCCAAAAATAGATGACTGGATCAAGAAGATGTGGTACATATACACAATGGAATACTATTCAGCACTCCAAAAAGAAAACACATGCAATTCAAAGCCACATGGATGGCGCTAGAAGGGATCGTGCTCAGCAAAATAAGCCAGAAGGAAAAAGAAAAATATCAAATGGCTTCACTTATAGCAGGAATACGGGGGAACCAAATAAGAGAAAGACATTCAATGAGGAAGGGGGAGGATAAGAACTAAAATGGGAGAGAAAAGAACACAAGGGACTATGGTGATGGTTCATGGGTGAATTGGTGGTGGGAAACCTATGGGGAATACACAACGATGTAAAAGACATAAATAAAATAACAATAAAAAAACAAATGTAGCCTTCTACTAACTATTGGTACCTAAATCTATTGGATTCTCCCATTTTTCTTATATCCATAATTCACCAAGAATCTATTTAAAGAAGTCCAGTCTCACAAATAAATGGCAACTCAAGACTTAAGAGAAAAGCATTCCATTTCCATTCTGATTCATTTTAAACAAATCCCTGCCATTACACTGGTCAACACTGAGATAGCTACTGACTTGAAAAGGTCCTAATCAGTAGTATCGTGGTGTGCTGAACATGAATATAACCCTGAAAAATTTTTATCAGCTCTCATTTTGAAGATATTTCATATAATTCATTTTATATGTTTCACCATGTAATTTATCCAGTAGGACTGCAACAACATCCTAAATCAGCCTAGAATGATGTAATATTGCATCGCATTGCATAATACCATCATGCACACATCATCCAGAGTTGATTGCATCCTTTTCTGATGCAACGCAATACTACTGCCAGGAGGCTGCTGAAGTAAGCTGACGTCGGCAGTTAACTCTATAAAGCCCTGTTGGAAAGGCTGAGCATTGAAAATATTTCAGACTTTGTGAGAGACAGTATAAGCTACTGTTCCATAGAACTGTTATTTTATCCATTTAGGCACAATACAGAACAGTAATGCCTCGAAAGTGCATTCATAGCATATACAATTTCTGCTCTATTTGTGGGGAAGTGACATTTGCCAACCAGAAGAAAAGGATCACTTCTCAAGTGAAGAAGGCTTATCATCTTTACTTCGGATGCAAGGTTGGTGACCAAGACAAGCCTTGGGTCCCACATAGATGTTGTGCTACATGGACAACACAGCTTTCACAGTGGTTCAATGGCAAAAGACCATCAATGCCATTTGCAGTCCCCATGGCATGGAGAGAGCCAAGCAAGCACATAAAAAACTGTTACTTCTGCTTGGTTCCTCCTTTTCCCGGCACAATAATGAAGCAAAAGAAGTCGAGAATAGGCTACTCAAATATTCCGTCTGCATTGAGACCAGTTCCACATGGTGAGGGACTTCCTATTCCAGAACCTCCACCAGAATATTCTCTTGATTCATCTGGTGCGGACAAGGGTGAGCCGACCTGTTCTTCTCCTGTTCTATCAGAATTCAGTGATCCAGATTTTCACTGTGGTGCATCATCAACCCCACACAGACTAACACAGGAAGAACTAAATGACCAGGTTCATGATTTGGACTTACCCAAGAACAAGGCAGAATTGCTAGGATCAAGATTCCAACAATGTAATCTTCTAGAAGATGTCACAATGACTTTATATCGAAAGCTCCACCAGCAGTTGGAGCCTTTCTTCTGAAAGGAAAGTACTCTGGTATTCTGTTCTGATATTGAGGGCTTCATGAATGCCTTAGAAATCACTCCTGACCCACAACAATGGAGACTCTTTCTAGACTCTTCGAAACTGAGTCTTAAGGCTGTGCATTTGCACAATGGAAACCATCTTCCATCTATTCCAGTAGTGCATGCTGTCCACATGAAAGAGGCATACGATAAATGAAAGCTACTGAATTCCATTGAGTTTAACAAGTACAGCTGGCATGTCTGTGGTGATTTGAAGCTAGTTGCCCTTTTAATGGGACTGCATCAGGATATACAAAATACATGTGTTTCTTCTGTGGTGGGATAGCCAAGCAAGTGAATTACACTGCTTGTGGAATGAATGGGCTCACAGACAAAATGTAGCAGTTGGAGAGAAGAATATCCAGCACCCAGATCTGGTTGAGACTCACAATATCCTGCTACCACCCCTTCACATCAAGCTAGGTTTGATGAAGAATTTCGTGAAAGCCATGTACCGGACCTCGCCAGCTTTCCGATACCTGCATGAAAAATTTACTCGACTCAATGAAGCAAAGACTAAAGAGGGAGTTTTTGTGGGTCCTCAGATTCGAGAGCTCTTCAAAGGTGACCAATCCAACAACTTGCTACAGGGTGATGTTAAACAAGCATGGAATGCTTTTCACCTAGTGTCTACAAACTTTCTTGGGAATGTTAGGGCAGAAAACTACAAGGAATTCGAAGAAGACATGCTGATGCAGCATCAGTAACTTGGCTGCAATATGTCTCTAAATATCCACTTCCTTCAATCCCATCTGGATTTCTTCCCTGAAAACTGTGGGATGGTTAGTGATGAACATGGCGAACATCTTCATCAAGATATCGCATCAACAGAACAAAGATAACAGGGAAAATGGTCCATTACAATGCTGGCTGACTACTGCTCCCCAGAGATGCTCCTGAACAGCTATACAAGAATCAAGTGAAGAAATCTAAGAAGTAGCCTATGACTTGCTTTTTTACAGGTATTAACCATAGGCCTATTACTATTGGCATGCATTTTGTGATGTTAACATCCATTTATTGCAGATTACAAAAAAAAACTAGATCCAAAATTAGAATTTGACTGTCATATTTGTGTTGAGCACATACAAATTGATAGGAAATGACTAATTTTATTTCAGTAACATGGCTTTTGTAAAAATGAGTTGACCAGTGTTATTACTTTCAAAAAATACACGTAAGTGAGATTTTGAGTGAACTTTTTTGTTGGTAGTAGTTTGGGATTTTTTTTCCCCTTCACCAAAGCATGGACCAGAACTGATTTTTTACTTTGAAAAGAAACCATAGATAATTCTTCCATAATGCAAATAAAAGTCTAATTTTCATGACATGCTTTAAATCAACCAGATTATCCCATTCAGTCTTTTGGACACAGACATTTTCTAAAAGTTAATACCACTGAGAAGATAAGGACCAAATGTGATGGAGGTTTGTTGACAAAAATAAGAAATTCCAGACACATCTGATGACTGTTCACCAACAATTATGGTAGCCAGGCTCCCTACAGAAAATGTTCTTCTCCATGCTGTGTAATTATTGATCAGCAGATGCTGCATATGAGCTGACTTTGGAAAGAAGCACTCACTTCAAGCTCTTTCTGCTAAAATAACAACCATTAATTGAGCTCCTTCTATCTGTTAGCCATTGTACTGAGGGTATTAAAAGGAAGATATTGCTACCCTATTCCTTTCAACACCACACCCTCCACTCACCCCATCCAAAGTATTTGCACCCTCCTAGGAGAGAAAATTGACATGTATAGTCATCCTCCCTCCCTCTTATTGTCTGTCTTCTTCTGGTGCCTGAAACTTCAGCACACTGGGCTTGCTTTGCTTTCCCAAATGCATCAGGCTACCTCCAATCCTACAACCTTAACACCTGTTCTTTCCTCTCACTTGGAAAATTCTCTGTGCCTTTACCATGGTATTTATTATTCATTACCTGGTTCAGAATAAACAGTTTTCTCGGGGAAGTCATCTCTGTCCTCAGAGATCTAAGATTTTCCCCTTAAAACACACAGTACAGATAATAACCATGTGCCAGTAGAACTCTTTGATCCCTGTCAATCTTCTCTACTTGTCAACAACATCAAATGTTCTTGATTGTTTACCATGTGCCTCGTTGTGTGTTGGGAAATAGAATAGGAAACACGATAGCATCTCTTTCCTCATGGAGCTGTGTGCTAGTGTTGCAGAGAAATTTTCATCAAATCAAGATTATAATAAATACTCTGAAAGAAACAGGTAAGATTTTGTAATTGAGATAATGGAAGCAGGGACGCTGACACATCAGGGATAAAGTCATACCCACAGAAAATGTATTCCAGGCACAGGGAAAGGCCAGTGCAAAGGTCTTAAGGCTGCAAAGCTTCTTCTGATTAAAAAAAAAAGTCAGAAGAAGAAAACAGCTTGGGAACCTAGCAAGCAGTGGGGAGAAAACAATGAGCTATATAGATGGGAAAGTAAATTAGGTAACAGACCCTACAGATCCCGGTAGTTAAGGATATATTTTTTTACCCTAAATCAATTGAAAGAGTGAATTTTTTAAATATTTTTTTAATTTATATCCTTTACATTATTGTGTATTCCCTATAGTTTTCCCACCACCAATTACCCGTGAACCATCACCAGAGTACCTGGAATTTTAATGTAATTACATTGGTCAACATTGAGATCGTTACTGACTTAAAAAGGCCCTAATCTGTAGTATCTTGGTGTGCTGAACATGAATATAACCCTGAAAATTTTTTATTAGCTCTAGTTTTTAATATATTTCATATAATTCATTTTATATGTTTCACCGTGTACATTTATCCATAGGACTGCAACAACATCCTAAATCCGCCTAGAATGATGCAATATTGCATCACATTGCATACTACCATCATGCACACATCATCCAGAGTTGATTGCATCATTTTCTGATGCAACGCAAAACTACTGCCAGGAGGCTGCTGAGGTAACTGATGTCAGCAGTGTACTCTATAAAGCCCTGTCAGAAAGGTTGAGCATTGAAAATATTTCAGACTTTGAGTGAGACAGTTTAAGATACTATTCCATAGAACTGTTATTATTTTATCCACTTAGGCACAATACAGAACACTAATGCCTCAAAAGTGCATTAATAGCGTGGACAATTTCTGCTCTATTTGTGGGGAAGTGACATTGACATTTGCCAACCAGAAGAAAAGGATCACTTCTCAAGTGAAGAAGGCTTATCATCTTTACTTGGGATGCAAGGTTGGTGACCGAGACAAGCCTTGGGCCCCGCATAGATGCTGTGCTACATGGACAACACAGCTTTCACAGTGGTTCAATGGCAAAAGACCATCAATGCCATTTGCAGTCCCCATGGTATGGAGAGAGCCAAGCAACCACATGAAAGACTGTTACTTCTGCTTGGTTCCTCCTCGTTCCAGCAGAATAATGAAGCAAAAGAAGTCAAGAATAGGCTACTCAAACATTCCGTCTGCATTGAGACCAGTTCCACATGGTGAGGGACTTCCTATTCCAGAACCTCCAGCAGAATATTCTCTTGATTCATCTGATAAGGACCAGGGTGAGCTGACCTGTTCTTCTCCTGTTCCATCAGCAAGCAGTGATCCAGATTTTCACTGTGGTGCAACATCAACCCCACACAGATTAACACAGGAAGAAATAAATGACCTGGTTTGTGATTTGACCAGTTCAACAACTTGCTACAGGGTGATGCAAAACAAGCATGGAATGCTTTTCACCTAGTGTCTACAAACTTTCTTGGGAATGCTAGGGCAGAAAACTACCAGGAACTAGTAGAAGACATGCTGATGCAGTATCAGAAACTTGGCTGCAATATGTCTCTAAAGATTCTCTTCCTTCATTGCCATCTGGATTTTTTTCCCTGAAAGCTGTGGGATGGTTCGTGATGAACATGGCGAACGTTTTCATCTAGATAGTGCATCAGTGGAACAGAGATACCAGGGAAAATGGCCCACTACAATGCTGGCTGACTACTGCTGGACACTCCCCAGAGATGCTCCTGAACAGTTGTACAAGAGACAAGTGAAGAAATCTAAGAAGTAGTCTATGACTTGATTTTTTACAGGTATTAACTGTAGGCCTATTACTATTGGCATGCATTTCATGATATTACATCCATTTATTGCAGATTACAAAAAAAAAACTAGAGCCAAAATTAGAATCTGACTGTCATATTCGTGTTGAGCACATACCAATTGATAAGAAATGACTAATTTTATTTCAGTAACATGACTTTTGTAAAAATTTGTTGACCAGTGTTATCAATAGGTAAGTAGTCACCCAAAAAGAAAGTTGTTTTTCTGAAAGAAAAGAAAGAAAGAATGTTTAGGTACAAAAACCATCTGGAGTAACATTTGAGCCAGGCCCTAAAGGAACTTGTCTAGAGAAAAAGGAAAGGTCATTAACTCGACACACATGGTCTTCGTAATGAGTGAGTTCACAGAAAATTGTATCTAGGAGATAACGTCCTTTCAAACAAACAAATTCTCTTCATGTTCCAATAGAGCAATGCCACTGACACCAAAGGCTGGTATGAACAGAAATAAATATTTACTTGCCAGTAATTTTTTACTGTAAGTAAATATTTAGATATGTTATATTTAAATTTATATTTATATATAAATATATTTATATATATTTATGTATATATATTTATATTTCAATATTTTTACTGCAAGTAAATATTTACAAGCTAAAGGTACGTTCAGTTGCCTAAAGCAAGGAATGGCCAGCCATTTAAAAGTTCAATATATTGTCTACTACACTCATGGCCATAAAAAGTCAAACCAATGGTGAAATCACAAGTGGGAATCCCTGGGGCAGGAAAAGGAGATGAATCACACAGCAGTTGGATGTTTATTACTAGAGTCTTCAGCCCCAGAAGCATCAAAGGTCCATGCCTTTCTTCCCCACGGAGATGTGGGATATCCCAGTAGGCATCAGAAAAAACTGCGACTATCCTCAAGTAATGTAACTACATGAAAGAACACCCAATAAATTGGACCACAAGCAAAAGGCTGTCCTTTCTTTTCTAATCTGCCCCCTCCCCCACCATACAATTCACCATTAAAAAAAAAAAAAACCTGCATTCCCCTTTGAGTCTGGTATTGCTTACAGGTGAGGTTGATGTTAGCATCATTTATCCAGAAGCCAATTAGACTTCCAAACCACAATGCCATGAAAACAGCAACCATGCGGTTTGCTCACCAAGATTGGCATAGTGTTCAGTTCATAATAGAAGCTCAGTTAATATCTGACAAACGAAATATTGCACATGATAAAATTCACAGGCAATATAATCCCAAACAAGTGTAAAAATATATACCATGTAGTGGAGAGAAGAGGTATTACTTCCCACTAGGGTGTTCTGAAAGTGTTAGCCAGAATAAAAGGATCTGAGCTGAAATATTAAATGATCCTGATGTGCTATGAAGACACACCTCTCGCTCTATGCTACGTACTTTCATACAATAATTGATTAATCTTTATAAGCCTGTGAGGTAAGGCCTATTATGAACCTAATTTTCCAGGTGAAGAAACTAAGAAACAGATAAGATGTGCTTATGATGAACAGAAAAAAGCAAGGAGAATACATTAAGAACAAGAGGGTGAGTAAACTCAGTAAATTCTAAATTAAAATGCAAATTACCTCATACTTCATAGACTACGGTCACGTCCCTCATAACAGCCACAGAGACAGGGTAAATAAATGATGTGCTTACAAAGAATTGCAATAGAAACTCTTTATTAAAGGGCCTGAACTCAAATGTTTTGACTTTTACCCCACCCCAACCTTCAAAAACATTTGCGTTTTTAAGGGTATCCTGATAATTCCAAGAGTTTTCTGCTCACACTAATAAATAATTTATTTCTAAATCAAGCAAAATCTCGAGGTCAAATCCAGTTCATAGCTCTTTATTGGATGGGGTGGAAGAGTTGAGCAGTGAACTCAACTGGGAAGGAGAAAGGTATTTGGTATTTGTAGGATAAGATAACAGAACTGTTTGCTTAAAGACTGAGTTCTAAGCTCACCTTCCTCTTCTCCTAATGAACTCCTTCTGGCAAAGTTGTTTAAATTCTGTATGATCAGATGGGATTTGGTCTTAAAGATCCTGCTTGCTAACTCCTTGATTCCCTGGTGAACTGAGAATTGAGAAAGTACATCTGTGTTCATCCAGAAAAGGAAACCTAAACTTCTATATCTACCCAGGAGAGAGATTAAGAATTCCATAAATTACACTGGTCAACAAATTTTTACAAAAGTCATGTTACTGAAATAAAATTTGTCATTTCTATCAATTGGTATGTGCTCAACACGAATATGACAGTCAAATTCTAATTTTGGGTCTAGTTTATTTTGTAATCTGCAATAAATTGATGTTTACATCACAAAATGCATGCCAATAGTAATAGGCCTACGGTTAATACTTGTAAAATATCAAGTCATAGACTACTTCTTGGATTTCTTTACTTGTCTCTTGTACAGCTGTTCAGGAGCATCTCTGGGGAGTGTCCAGCAGTAGTCAGCCAGCATTGTAGTGGACCATTTTCCCTGGTATCTCTGTTCCATTGATGCAATACCTTGATGAAAATGTTCGCCATGTTCATCACTAACCATCCCACAGCTTTCAGGGAAGAAATCCAGATGGCAATGAAGGAAGAGAATCTTTAGAGACATATTGCAGCCAAGTTTCTGATACTGCATCAGCATGTCTTCTACTAGTTCCTTGTAGTTTTCTGCCCTGACATTCCCAAGAAAGTTTGTAGACACTAGGCGAAAAGCATTCCATGCTTGTTTCGCATCACCCTGCAGCAAGTTGTTGAAATGGTCAAATCACGAAGCAGGTCATTTAGTTCTCCCTGTGTTAGTCTGTGTAGGGTTGATAATGCACCACAGTGAAAATCTGGATCACTGCATGCTGATGGAACAGGAGAAGAACAGGTCGGCTCACCCTTGTCCATACCAGATGAATCAAGTGAATATTCTGCTGGAGGTTCTGGAATAGGAAGTCCCTCACCATGTGGAACTGGTCTCAATGCAGATGGAATGTTTGGGTAGACTATTCTTGACTTCTTTGGCTTCGTTATTCTGTTGGAAAGAGAAGTAACCAAGCGGAAGTAATAGTCTTTTATGTGCTTGCTTGGCTCTCCCCACACCATGGGGACTGCAAATGGCAGGCATTGATGGTCCTTTGCCATTGAACCACTGTGAAAGCTGTGTTGTCCAAGTAGCAGCACAGCATCTATGCGGGACCCAAGGCTTGTCTTGGTCGCCAACCATACATCCAAAGTCAATATGATAAGCCTTCACTTGAGAAGTGATGCTTTTCTTCTGGTTGGCAAATGTCACTTACCCACAAATAGAACAGAAATTGTCCACACCATTAACACACTTTTGAGGCATTACTGTTCTGTATTGTGCCTAAGTGGATAAAATAATAACAGTTCTATGGAACAGTAGCTTAAACTGTCTCGCTCAAAGTCTGAAATATTTTCAATGCTCAACCTTTCCGACAGGGCTTTCTAGAGTGCACTGCTGACGTCAGCTTACTTCAGCAGCTGCCTGGCAGTAGTTTTGCGTTGCATCAGAAAATGATGCAATCAACTCTGGATGATGTGTGCATGATGGTAGTATGCAATGTGATGCAATATTATATCATTCTTGGCTGATTTAGGATGTTGTTGCAGTCCTATGGATAAATGTACACAGTGAAACATATAAAATGAATTATATGAAATATCTTCAAAACGAGCTAATAAAAAATTTTCGGGTTATATTCATGTTCAGCACACCAAGATACTACAGATTAGGGCCCTTTTAAGTCAGTAATAATCTCAATGTTGACCAGTGTTATTAGTTGCACCTATTTGGCTGTTTCATCCCTGACACTGCCAGACAGAATAAAAACATGTGGCAACTGCCCTCTTTCTACTCATGAAGTTGTTAGGACTTTTATTTCATTTCCATACACTAAGAATATTGTCTCTATATCTAGGGTGAGTTGTTTTTTAAAAAGGCATTAGGAAAATAAAGACCAGTCATGAGGTCACTGATACTAACACAAGGTCAGAACCAGCCTTCCTAGCTTGGTGCTTTAGGGTAGTCTAATAACTAAGTAATTCAAAAACACTTGAGATGACATTCAAGCTTAAATTATTAAACCAACTAAGCACTCAGGGACAGTCAGGGAACAGCTATATATAATTATTCTAGGAGGTTTAAGAATTTGTTTTACTTTTTAATTATTACTTAGTATATAAGGAGGGGAAATGGTGGTCTAGATTCAGTTTATCTGAGTTCTGATAAGGTGCTGTCACTGAGTTTTTGTCACCTTCACTGAGCCTGTTTCCTCATCTGAATACTAAAGGAGTTCAAATGAGCCACTGTACAAACAAAGTAGTGGCTTTCTAGTAGGTGCCAGGAGGGGAAAAGTCAATAACAACCCCTGACCTCTTGTATTTCTCTATATAATGAGAACAACAGGAAGTAATAAATGAAACTCATACTCAAATAGCTCTGCTCAAATAGATGAGAACTGTCACTGGCGACCCTAAATTGCTGCTATCATCTGCTAACCTTGCTTCATTCATTCACTCATCATCTAAATTCCCCTTTCCCTTCCGAGAGACAAAGAAAAAGAAAAGAAGCATGGCTTACAAAGCGCTTGGCCTATTCCTTTTTTGATCACTCATTTAGATTCTTTGAGAAGTTCTTTTTAAATTCTTATTCATTCTGCAATGAGGCACTGAGGATCAGTGACATGAGAGCAACACCACGGCAATACAGATCAAAACAGGGGCGGGAAGAGCACAAGGGACTATGGTGATGGTGCAGTGTGCATGGGTGGTGGGAATTCTATCGGGACTACACCTGAGAGGAGAAAGAAAACATCATACAAAGATGAACAATGATGTAAAAGAATATAGATAAATTATAATAAAAAAAGAAAGACAGAGTTCCTCCAGATACATGTAGCTAACTGATAGACTCACACAAAATAGTACAGTGAGTGCGATAAATAGGACCACAGTGCGCAATGGAAATACACAGGAATTGTGCTTTCTCTGGAGGGGGGGAAGTAAGAAGTGGAGGAAGACATCAGGAAGAAGGTAAAACTCTTACCTTATTATTTATTTTCTTCATATAACCTATTAAAGTATCATACCTCACTATCTTCTAATCTACTTACGTTTATTTTTTCTTCCCTATAGTAGTGTTCTGTTACTACTGAACCAAATTACTATGAACTTATCTTACAGTGTTTAAGATACAGACATACAAACTTATCTTACAGTTTTCTTATCTTACAGTTGTGATAGTCAAAAGTCCAAAGTGGGTTCAATGGTCTAAAGTTAAGAGACCAGAAGACTGTGTCCCTTTCTGGGGGCACTAAAGGAGAGTTTGCTTAAACCTCTTCCAGCTTTTACAGGCCACCCACATTCCTTGGCTCACGGCCCCTGTCTCCATCCTTAAAAGTAGCAACAGCATGTCATTCTCTAACCAGTTCTCCTCTCTGCCTTCCTCCTCCACCTTTCAGAACCATTGAATTATTTTGGATCCACTGGAAAATCTAAGATAATCTCCCCTTTTTTAAGTTCATCTAATTGATAACTTTAACTCCTTCTGCTACTTCATTCCCCTTTTCCATATCACCTAACACTTTACAGTTTTTGGTGAAGAGACATTAGATATCTTGATGGACCATTATTCTGCCTATTATCTCCCCTCTCTATAAAGTAGGTTCATAAGAGAAGAAACTAACCTTTGTTCACTACTGTATTTCCAACAGCTAGAGCACAGTATCATGCTTAATATTTATTTGATTATTGACAATAGTGACATCAACACAAATAATATTTATTAAATGTTTGTTACGTTTCTTGCACTTCTTTAAACTCACTCTTTTAATATTTCTCTCTCTCTTTCCCCCTCCCTCCCTTCATACTCAAATTTATAGATAAGGAATTTTATTTATTTTTTTAAAGATTTATTTATTTATACATACAAGCTGGGGTACAGGCCAGAGGCGCGGGGCGGCGAGAGGATTCACCAGAGACAGAGTGGGGAGCAGAACAGGCAGATCAGAAATACACTGCTTGAGGGGAGCAGCAGGTGAGGCAGGAGAGGTCTGCCGCACCATGTGTGATTCTCCCTGGCTGGGAATCAAACTCACATTGTGGGCTGCCAACAGCTCCACAGTGTAGCTCTTAACCGCTGCGCCACCAGGGAGACCCCTAGATAAGGAATTTTTTTTTATATAATATATATTTTTATTGTTATTTATGTCTTTTACATTTTGCATTCCCCTTGGGTAGCCCACCACCAATTCACCCGTGATCCATCTCCATGGTCCCTTGTGTTCTTTTCTATTCCATTTTGTGCCCTTTCCCTTCCCTCCCTCCGGCTCCCTCCTCCCCCCGCCTTCCCCCCAATGATTGTCTCTCTCCCACCCGGCCTCCCTATAGTCCTGTAATAAGTGAAACCATTCGATATTTTTCTCTTTCTTTCTGGCTTATTTCACTGAGTATGATCCCCTCTAATTCCATCCATGTCACTGCAAATTGCATGTGTTTATCTTCTTTCCATGCTGAATAGTATTCCATTGTGTATATGTACCACATCTTCTGGATCCAATCATCTATTTTTGGACATCTGGGTTGCTTCCATACCT